>JAIPRL010002909.1:26569-52842 GCA_025469235.1 Pemphigus obesinymphae | reverse complement strand
AAACAATTCATTATTATTATACATAGATACCTATAGCTAATATATAACCTATATATTTATTACAAGATATAATATTATTTACTAGGTTTAGCAGTATTATATGTAGGTATAGGTACGTTTGAATAGGGATTTATTCATTTATAATAATTTAATGGGCTTGAGCCCTTTGGATATAAGATTAAATCAATTGACAATGATTACGAGAACGGACAAAAATGACTTAATTGCGATGAAATAATAAACATTAACTATATAATATATAGGTATACAATAAGTAAAAATACAAAATATTGAAAATTAAATTGAGAATATTATAAAATTTTTATGAATCGTTAATACTTCTTAACGTCAATATAATATTAGACTTAAATTTAACACGACTAGAATCAAAAAAAATCTATTGATGTGGATATTTTATTAGCTAACAATAAAGCACGCGGGAAAAAAATCTGTACTATAACTCTCTAGTGATGTTACGAACCCAGATTTTTGAGGTCGAACCGAATCCGAACCGAACTTTTTAAAATTTTAACGAACCCGAACCGAACCGAACTATTCAATTAAAATATCGAACCCGAACCGAACTTTATAAAAAAAAAAACAATACAATAATATAAATTACCATTTTTTATTAATTATGTATATTTGCATAAAAATTTATTAAGTAAGTGCCTCTTAAACATAATTTTAAGTCTAAGTAAAGAAGGATTCCACATTTTTCCATTTCTTTTTATCGTTTTTCGACAAATTAGTTTCAAATTTTTTTTTCTAGGTTCGATATTTGAACTGAACTATTTTGTGTTTAGTTCGGTTAGAATATTTCCAATTTTGAGTTCGATTTTCGAACCGAACCGAACCGAACACCCCGGGTTTGGTTCGGTTCGGTTCGAAAATCGAACAGTTCGTAACATCACTAATGTTTATTAAAGTACGCAATATATTAAAATTATATCAGTTTTCTAAAAATCATTTAGATTTTGAAAAATAGTATGTGGTGGAAGCATTGTGTATCTACCTTGAGGCTTGATGTGTTGCAAGGTGAAGAGCACGTCATGTATTTTGATTTCTTGTTGTCTTCCATTACAATACTATTACAAAAATATAATGATCTCTCTAAAAATACATTTATTCTATAAATAAATATTCTATATGTGATTGTTCAGTTACTTTGATAAAAGAAAGCGTAGAAAAACATTTTAACATTTTTTTGATTGATATTGATCCATTTTAATTATTTCTAACTGTTCCCTTTTTCAAAACTATCTGGTAAACTAATGATGATAAAAAAAGATAAAGCATTATAATTTTTCATAGAATTTTACCTAGAAATGTTTGATCAATCAAATGTGCCTGAATCTCAGTTAATAATTTATGATATAGTAATATGAGTGCCGATGCCAATATTTGAATAAAATTTTGTTGGCTGTAAAAACAAATAAAAATTGGATCTTTCTCTATAATAAGAAAATACTAACTCTTTGTCGTAAAGTCCTACAAAAAATCTAAATTTGTTGAATGAAACGAAGTATAATAATATTATAATTAGGTACTATTTTTGTTATTGAAATTATCAAAAATATATGCACATGTTATATTTTCACTGTATCTAGATATGCGATGGTGGGATATATAAATTATAATGAAATGTGAAATAAAATTCCAGGGAAAAAAGTCAGGAAAAAATTACAATATAAAAAATACATATTAGTATAATATTTTCTTCTCTCCTTTGCCCTCTCTCCTAACTATTTGATGCTGGCTACCATATTCCTCAACTTCCACAGAACTCGATCTCCCTCATCCTCCTCAAGTATAACCACCACTATACATATCAATCTCTACATACCCTCACCTTTTTTTGGTTTTCTCTAAAGTAAGGTATATGGCTAGGGGGTGACTCGTCAAAAGTTAATTTTGATATTTAAAAAAATGTGTTTAAAACAAGAAATTTGTCAGATAATATTTAGGAGTCCCGCAGGACGACATAATATATCCTCATCTTATGTAAGAACATTATTCAATTGTTTCGCTAGTGCTACGCCTCTTTCAGTGGCATCATTTATACCTGGCAAATAGTTCACAACATTTAAAATGTTATAATACTCACAAGTGTTCAAGTTTTTCAAGTATCACAAGTTTTCAGCTGTAAATCTAGAAAGTCATGCTGTATATTCAACTTCGAAAAAAGCGGAGAGGACCTTTGTTAGTAAAATCTGACAAATTCAATGGCATTACCGAGGCGTCAAGTCTGATAAAATGGGCCTCATAGACCGCCGGATAACCAACAGGGTTGGATTTGATTTCACAAAAGATATATTTGCTTTTTCCTCATCACTCACTTGGGTATCGAACAAGGAAAACAAACAAGCACAGGTGACAAATATCAAAGGTGTCCTAGAAACTTGTGACCCACAGTCATCCACAAAGTCTTTCTGCCAACGTTTTTCTCGTAAAGAGTAATCTCACAGGCAAATATTTTCGGCAATTCAAGGTCTAGTCTGGGTGTAACTGTAAGTAAATTGGCCTGCATCCACGTTTTTACATACGCCATGGCAACAAATAGTGCAACTTCTATAATTGCGGACTTCTCTGCTCGAATTGATTACTGAATATTGCGATTTGTAGCCAATACAAGGCGCTACCAGTGAACCTTGTCTTGCTGATGGGCCCAGGCTTGTAAAATCGAATACCACCTGGAGGAATACCACCTAGAAAGATGACGATGTACATGCACAAAATGCCACCTTCTGCTAGCCCCCATGCTAGCCATCTGAATCTATTCTCCCTCAATTTGTCTACTATGGGAGATACTCCTATATACGATCCCTTATAAATGAATTTCTTATCTTTTCCACTCAAGTCACTTCACTCGTCCATCTTAACATTATTATCTCTCCCACACTCATACTCTGTTCTATTTTTAACAGTTGACGATCGGGTTCATATTATCTCGACCGACTCACGTACAATATTTGCATGTCTACGCACATGCGCTCATTACGGATTCACGTAGCATGGTCGGGTCTCTAAATACAGAATTATATTTTTACAAAACGTGTGCGCTTATTCAAATTTTAATGTTGGTAAGTAGGTATACGGTTTGTGAGTGTAATTTGGGTTTGCGCTTTAGAGTAAGAATATATAGAGAGGTCATACCGTATATTATTATGCATGTTAATCCTATAATACACCGTTTGAGATTAGCCAAAATGTAGAGCGACATAGTAACCAGATAATAAAATTAAAATTCCCAAACCATTATTATATTGGTTAAACTTTAAAAACATGATATTTCATTGAATTCTGTGATATTATCTCGTATAAACTTTTTGATCACCAGATCCCGCGTACTGTTAAATGATAATGTTATATTTTTAGTTTCACCAATATAATAATAGTTTGGAAATTTCTAAGTCTTTATCTGGATTATAATCCTACTTCACGCAACACGTATTATGGCCACCCCTTGGTCTGCACACAGGTGTCATAACAATATAGCCGATGCAGTCGCAGTGTCTTATTTTTAAATAATTATTAATTGTATCTATACAATGTATATTTTTATGTTACAAATTTGAAATATTTCATTAATATTTATATTAATATATTATATTAATAAACATATTGAAATATGTTCAACATATTGTGGTATATGTTCAATATTTTCGTTATTGCTGCCGTGAATAGTTCCGTATAATATATTTTGCTTTCTGCGTATATTTTTTTTTATAATGTAAAATGTCTTATATGAGCAAGGATATTCACAGTCTGCAGAGTAAAAAACATACCTAATTATAATACGTATATCTTTTTAGTACAACTGTCAAAAATTTAAGATTTATCAGTACATTTTTTTAAAATTAAATATAAAAGTCCCACATTTAAATCTCCTCGTAAAGGATACAAATAAGTAAAAAATATTTTATATATAATTATAATATTGTATTTTATTTATTATTATTATATAATATATACTTTATTTCAATTTTGTATTTTGACTGATTATTGAAATATTTGAATTGGTAATATAATATATGTACCTAATCATATGTTTGAAATATTAATTAATTAATGTTGCACGAATAATAATGGTCTAATTGAAAATTAGTTATTACAATAACTCGTGATATTATATGAGTATATGACCAATATTGGAAATATTGTTGTTTGTCAATATTGTTTTCACATATTGCTAATCACTGACACGTTGAGTAAAAACGTTTTAAAATGAATAACGTTATAACATAATATTGAAATAACGTTATATCTCAAAATTTAAATTACATTTTAAAACGGGAAAACTTTATATCAATTAAAATTATGTAACGGTTATAAAGTTATGCAAACCTTTTACACAATAACGGGAAATTTCCTGGCGTCTTCAATTTTCAATATGACTCTTTTTACATGTTTCTTTTTTAATCGTAAGACTAATGTATTTTTGTAAGACGTGGGCACTACAATCCCTAAGTACAATTATTACTAATCGGTATTATTGTAAAATTGCTTTCAAAACATGTCCTTCTTTGTCAGGGTTTAACACGTTATATTTACAACATTATAAAAATCGATATTTTAAAATGGGAAAAGTTATAAATGAAAAATTAAAAAAACATTTTAAAACTTAAAATATAAATAATTTTTTATAAGTAAAAACGTTATAATGAAAAAATAATAATATTTTCAAGTGCTAATTTTGAAATTCGATAAGGTTAACGATAAATCATTCAATTCTAAAATTAAATTCGAATTTCTGAACGAATTATTCTAGTATACTAAAAATAATTCCAACTTCAAATTATTCATGAAAAAATAGTTGTTCATCCAGATTTTCTAGATAATTTAAATATTTTTTATTTAGAACATTGTTCGATTAACCTTGCATCAAAAATTCAAGTCTTTATATCCAATTTTGAAATGTAATTAATTAAATATATTATGATTAAGAATATGTTAATATTTGAAATGTTTAAAACAAAAATTGGATATAATTTACCTAATTTATATTCCAATTTAGACCATAATTATGCATAAAAATAATACTCAAGTATTGTTTAAAAGTATATGTTACACTTAAAAATTAAATAATAAATTTTAATAGATATCCCGATTTTTTATCATTAATTAAATAGGTAACTATTACAATATTATACATTAGTATCTACTACAATTTATAGAATTTGTACCGGGAACATTTTCAGTCTATTATAAAGATTTTCTAAAATTCTTATACAGTCGTTATGGTCAATATTAGGTATAAATATATATAAAACAATAACTTTGGTACTTATATTACTTGTATAATTTTATAAAAAAATATAAGGTTAAGAATTATATATCTATTTAAAATAAAAACTCTTTTATTTGTTTCGGTAAAATGATATACCTACTTACCTGGAAATAATTTTCCCTATATTCCTTGAAAATATTTTTGTAGACAATTGAACATTTGAACTATTTGAATTTAAAATATTAAAATACTATTCTCTTTCAAAGGGTTTTCATAAGTCTCAATATGTTTAGTAATTTTAAACTCAATTAACGTTTATTCTTTTTAAACCGGAATTTTAATTATTATTTATATTGTGTCAAAGAAAAAACACTAATTTTTTATGATAATCATTTAATTTATCATTTATCATTTAATCATTGCATTATAAATTACAACTATTAGGTATATATATATATACAGGATGTAACAAGACTCTTTAACAGATGTAATAACTTTTTTTCTATTGAATATTTTTAAGTTTTTTTTTTCAAATTATTATTACAGCCTGGCGTTATAACTTAAACATTTTTAAATTATATTTTTAATGTTTAGGAATTTGAAATAAAAAATGTAAAATGTGATTTAAAATTTAAAAAAAAACAAGATAACCATTTTATAGATTTGATTTTTGAAAAAATTTTAATGCCAAAACTTTTTACTAACGTTGAGTCAATTATTTTTAAACAATTTTTAAAGTTTGTAAAAATTGGATTATTTTTCTTATATTTCATTAAATAATTTTTATCACTCATAAACACGGCTTTAGATAGAATGGTTACACAACGACGTGTGATAAGATGTCCTTTGTAGATTCTTTCCAAAACCACCAAAAACTCACATCACTGCAGCGCTATCTATTTTTTAATATAGTATCACAGGAAATAAAAGCCTATAGTAGTATAATAATCTGCCACAAGGATGCTAGTATGAAGTGAGAAAACTGATATCATCAGAGAAATTTTTTGTCCTGATTTCACCGTGAGTTAACATAGTCTACATAGATCATTGTGAAATCATTCTATCTAAAACCGTGCTCATAGCCAACAAAAAATTTTTGGACCGCTAAATATAGTAATATGATAATGGTGATATTTATCAAAATAAAGTTAAAACGCATGACAAATACGATTTTTCCATGTTAAAATGTGCTTTTATTTTTATGGAATTAATTATCTTTTTTGTAATTACTACTTAATAATATTTTAATATTTTAATAATTTGTGATTGTGAAAATGTAATTGGTATTTATTAAAAGTTTAAAACCGTAAATCTATAATTTATTTACAAACACAAACATCATGGTTACTAAACGATTTATATATTTAAACTATTTAATTTTAACATTTAATAATAAATTATTTGAGTATGTGTATCACCACAAAGGTTTATTAGTGGATCTAAGCTTCTATATCGAATTATCTATAAGAAAATGTCAAACAAGGTGGACATCCAGATGCACATTGCCTCTAACATAATTCAATCAAGAAAACAAAACGTACATTGTAAACTATTGGTTCAAGATTAACATAACAAAATGCAGTAAAATGTCTTGACACAAAGTGTAAGTATAGCTAAATAAGCTCTTTATACATTTTTAATAATAAATATTTTGAATCAAAACTATTTTATTCAATTGTATATTGTAGATATGAACTCTGATGATAAATTAAAAAAAGTATACTACCTACAGTTTTCAATAAAACATAGAGAATTGTAGTTGTGCAATCAATCAACATTGGACGGACTAATGGATAAATTATTATATTATTGTTTACCTTATTTTGTACCTAAATGTAATTTTTTTATTTTTAATATGTTGTAGGTACTTAAGTAGTTTATAATTTTATACAAATTTATAGAATACTAGTATAAAATAAAAATAAAAAACAATTATTATGCTACTCGGATTACTTAAAAGCATTAGGTAGGTACCTACATAGGTATAACTACTAGTATTCTTTATGTATTACAATTTATTATTAAATTTATGGAAGTTGGTAGGTAATTAATAAAAAATAAATATTTAATACTGAATTAACATGTTTTAATATTGAAGGTATTAGAATTTAAAATTTGTTTAGCACAAAAAAATATATCTCGATAAATATTTACTATACATTATCTAAGAATTCTATAACTTTTAATCACCTAGTATTTTTAAATTTATGTTATTAAATTTATAAGATAGGTACATTCTGAATTATGTTTTAAAACCGCTTCTATCCAAATTATTTTTATCGTAATTTTTCTTTCTTTTTTTAGTCAATAATTTTAATTTTAATGTAACCTAATAAATTGTAATTCGTTACCTAGCAGTTTTTATTTTTAATTATTTTTTTCAAATAAATTGTTAACCTTAAATATATTTTATTGTGTATTTTATCTTTGCCTTACTCTAATTGTGTTGCAGATGAGTGATTTATATAATCATATAAAACTGTATGTACAATGTTATTTTTAGTAGGTACCTATACAATACACTTTAAATGTACAATGTTATAAATTATAAGTAATGTATGTAGTTTTTATATAGTAAATACATTATAAACAACATAGTTTTTTGTAGTAAGACAGTTTTTTTTTTAAATGTATAGGTACATACATCACATCTATAAATTATAATACAATAATATGTATATTATATCAAACTATGTAATACAGTTATATATAAATATATAATATATATACCTAATACATAATAATATAGTTGGCGATAGCTAAATATTACACTCTGACAAAACACAGATCGCATATTATTTTAGTGAACCGAAAATCAAAACTACAATAATTATTATAATAATAAATAATAGTAATTGTGGATGACTAATGATGGTACCAAATTATCATATAGGTAGAAAACGTTTTTGTTAACACATGGCATCGCTACCAAAATGGATTTTAAATATATAATATTAAATAACATGGGTAAGTATTTTTTAAAAAATCAAAAATATTTTATTCAATCACAGTAATTTATTCACAGTTTATTAAATACCATCGATAATTTCAAAGACGACAACAATAGGTATTAAAAAGAACCTACACAAAATAGTGCACTTTTAGAACTGCGGTATAAAATATAAGTAACGTGAAATAAATTGATAATTTCATTTTTCATTCAATCATTTTAAACTCGATGAAAATTTTTATTTTTATATAATTTTGAATTGTTATTTGTTAAATAACAATTTTTTACGACAATTTCATAACATTATTATGATGATATGATATTCGCAGTTAAAATGATAAAATTGTTATTTGTTATCATGAATCAGATCGCTTTTCATGGAAAAGAAATATTTATCGATATTGAATGCATCCCGCAATTATTATTGATGGACAAGCGGCAAAAATATTCACATTTTCACAAATATTAAAGGTACATTTCCATGCCTCCACCCCCCCCCCTATATGGGAATTTTCAAATTTTGATAATGCACATCGTTTGTGCTCCTTTTGTGCGGTTTGTGCCCGAAGATCCCACGTTTGTGCTATGAATAAGAATGAATATGAATAAGCCTACCTAGATAAGTACTAAATAATTAAAATTATTTATGAAAACAAATAATAACTCAAATTATACATTTATACACAGTACTACAGAAGGAACATTTACAATAGGTACCTTTAGACGTACGTTTATTCGCGCGCGCTTGGAGCGGACGCTCCAAGCATGTGGAACGACTACGACGTGCTTGGAGTGTGACGCGCCAAAAGTGTCGTCTTAAAATACGCCACGCTCCAATCGCGCGTTCTTTGCTTGTTGTATTAAGAGTGTAGGAAAGCGTGTCCGTGTAAAGGCTAAAACCGTGTCCTTTCGCGCACGATTGGCATGGCGTGTGGCGCGTTGAAAATTTTGAAATCTTTGCGCGTGTTATCAGATGATCTGTATTATTATTACCTATATATTTATAATTTTATCTATAAATATGATAAAATATCGTTTTAGTTGTTCTCTTTTTCCAACGATATAAGTATTTTATTTAAAAGTGTATTAATTTTAAAAAAAGTAGATTATTATTTATTATTCATATAGTGCATTTAGATTTTTGTATAACAAAATGTATAGGTACAAACAAGAACACAAAAAAAAGCAATTGGCAATTGCATGTGCTGCCACAAATATATTATATAAAAATTCCAGAAGTAGAACACAGTGGGTGAAGAACTGGAAAATGAACAAAATGAAATTTGGAAATATGACATTACTCAAAGAATTAAGAGAAAACAATCCGGATGACTTCCGCAATTACTTAAGAATGGATTCATCAGCATTTGACGTTTTATTGAAATTAGTGGAACCAAAAATTAAAAAAATGGATACTGTTATGAGGGTCAGTATAAGTAGCAATGAAAGGCTAATTGCAACTCTAAGGTTCTTAGCTACAGGAAACTCCTATGAAGATTTGAAATTTTCCACTTGTATTTCTTCGTCAAGTTTGTCACATATTATACCAGAAACGTGTAAGGCTTTGTTTGAAGTATTGGCTCCTTCTTATCTCAAGGTAATTTATTTGATTTTATTTAACTTTACCGCGTTTATATGCAGTGGTTAATACACTATGTCAGTGGCGTAGCCAGGATTTTTATTTGGGGGGGGGGGCTGACAATTTTTTTATATAGGGGATGTTTAAATGGGATCCTTCTAAGTTTGGTAACTCTTACTATTGATTTTATAATATACCTACCTACTTATATTGTATAATATATTTTATAATATTATAAAATTAATTTCCTTTGTATTAATAAAATTTATAATAACATACTAAAAATGTGATGCTATACATGCCTAATAAATTTAGTATTTTATATATATGTCAAGAAAAAATGTGATAACCATTGATTAAAATATTAAATATCAAATATTAGTTATTTCCTCCCTATTTTGTTTATTTCATTTTATGCCTAACAGTGCCCCATATCATTTTTGATTGTCTCAGTGTAGATACACAAGGCTGGACCACAGTGAGACACTTTGTCATTTTGAAATAAAGGTATTACAAGTTGACATTTAAATAAATGATTACATTTATTAAAGTGTTTTTAAATACTACCAAGGTACTCAATATTTTCAAAAACACGTAATATGAAAATAAATAATGATAATTATGTTGATAATACCATATCACATGTTGTTGATAATACACGTGACACGATTGGCGTGGCGTCCAATCGTGTACGTGTAAATATAAGAGACGCGCCAAGATTGCAGGTTAAGCAGTACAGAATACCCGCGCTCCAAGACTGTGGGATAATTTGTATTTAGACGAACACTCTTTCGCGCGCGCTTTGAACGGCCCATTCCAATCTCGCACGAAAGAACGTACGTGTAAAGGACCCTAAACAAAAATTGTTTTGTAAAATTCGACGGACACGGGTAGGGGTTTCACGGAACAGTGTAAACACCCGTCAATGATAATTGACAACTTCACAATAAATTGAAACAGTACTGTGACATTTGAAAATATTCAAAAAATTTCGTTTCATAATCTACCAACACTCCGTATAAAGTAGGAAATTCGCTTTCAATTTTCCTTTTTTTTTTCCATAAGTCATGAACCCAAATCTTTTTTCGTTTGTTGTTCCTTTGATTATTATTTTCCTCTTCATCTAGCAGCAAGGCAAGTACTGCTAGATCTTCTAGCGATTCAATTACACGTTCGGTCATATTATATTACATAATATAAATAATATATTAAATTAATATTCGGTCAAACACGCGAAAAAAAAACGGTTAAACACGGTAGGTATCAAAAAACGAGCGTGTACTCAGTAGGTACCATTGATTATATATAAGGAAGTTTATTATATAATCAATGGTAGGTACTAACGGCACTGAACAAACACGGACGATACGGAATGGATATGTGTAAATCCAAAGTACTGAAACTGAATGGACGACACGGACATGTGTAAATGGACTTTTAACATTGACCGTTTACACGGAAATAGAATATTATCTATAATAATGCGGCCGTGGCCAAGAGCACAGTGTCGCTTATATGGTGTTCTATGACTTTACGGAGAAATTAATTATTTTTTAAAAACAAAACATGCAAAAGTGGTTCTAATAATACGGCTTACTCCGTTGTTTTAGAGTAAAAATACCTATAATCAAAATTTTAGAGAAGAAATTTTCCGTGAGACCTAAAGAAACGGATTTTTTTATATATTAATTAAAATGGCCAATATTGAAAAAATTAATATATTACTTTTTTCACATTAAATATTAAAATAAAAAAATTGTTTTATTCAAAATTGGACTCCTTACGTCTCACCATACACTTCCTTCCTAAAATTTTGATAATAAATAATTTTTCTTTAAATTAACTGAATAAGCCGTAATATTGGAATAACTTTTACATGTTAGAGGGGTCATTGAAGTCAATGAAGTTAATAATAAATTAATAAATTAATTCCTTGGGCTTGTATCTATATCCGTCTAGGTTAAATATAAATTGCAAGTGTGAAAATAGTAAAAATAAGGCCGTATATCAAATCACTCGTTGAACAGAAAGTTGCTTTCGCTGTGACAAAATTTTGAGATTTTGGCTGGTCTAATTTTAATTCTGTAAAAAGCATAAGATTCTTTGACATCTTTTTTACGTTTTAATTGAGGCGTTTTTCGAAATATGAATTTCCGCTTTAGATATACACAAGTGAAAAATGTTTAAAATATGGAAATGTTATTTAATCATACCGAGGTCAAAAATTCATATTTCAAAAAATGCCTCGATTAAAACCTAGAAAAGATATCAAAAAATATTATGCTTTTTACAGAATTAAAATCGGATCAGTCAAAGTCGCCCAATTTTGTCACAGTGAAAGGTCTAAAAACGATATTTTTTTGACCGACTCGAACCACCTTAAGAATTAAGTATAGGTGTTCAACCCCTAATTTTAACCAAAATTCTATAATTAATGTTAATATTATAAATTATACTTACGGCCTGATTTAATGAAATTGAGGTCAAGCGTACGACCTAATTCTAGGCCCTAATCCATATCTTATTCACCCCTCCTCATATTTCCCCCCTTTAAAAATAATTTATGTATATCAAATGGTATATTATCGTTTACAAAAGAGTTTAAAGTGTTCTGCACCGAGTTCATAAAAATATTTTTGTGGATTTTATTCTACTAGTTTTTATTTCTAGTATTTAGTACTTATAACTATAAATATTATATATTATTTTTAATAATTTAAAATATTATTCTTAACAAAACCTCAAAAAATAATGACTACATAAAAATATTAATAACGCTATACGTTAAACATTAACGTTTAACTATAACTCTTAACTTTCATTAAGAAATTGTATAAACAATAGATTTATTTTATTTTTTTGTAAGTAAATTATTAAATGCTTAGGACGAAATAATAATATCAGTTTCGACAGATAACAAAAGTAAATGATAATAATTCGTGTGACCATGTCCATTCTCTGGTAACTGATAGTAATAGTTTTAAAAACTTTTTTAAAAATATAAATAATTTTATTTAAATGTAGAAATATAGTGTTATAGAATATTTTGAGTTGTAAAAATAACGTGCGGTAAAATAACGCTCATATGTTACCAGCTTCAGACCATATTTTTGTGACTAGAAAAGCATTTATGAAAGTCAACTTTAATTACAAAGTTTTTTGACCAAATTTCGACTGATAGAATATGTATCTCGTGTTTGTTTTTTATTACAGTTTTGTGTAAATGGAAAAAAAATATGTATCCTTACAGACGAACAATGGCAATGTGTTGTTAGCCTTAATGTGACAAAATAGTAAAGCTATTGATAAATACAAATATATGCATATATGTAAACAACGTACGTATATTCATACGAGTTTTAACGTTTTAAATTTTTTAATCCGATGAATGTCACACGAGTAATAAGCATTCAAAATTCAGACGCGGCGGAAGAAAGAAGTACTGTCATAGAACAACTGTAGTATATGATAATGACGTACACATTACAGCACTTCCCCACTGTCTTGTATTATTCATAGGATTAAAAAATTAAAACGAGAAAATCCTCATAAAAATATATTCTTTAAGAATTTATAATTTAATTCATATATGTTGCCATTTGCAAATCGAAAGTTGGAAGGAGATAAAAAAAAATAAAAATATGAAAAAATATTCAATTGTGTATACAAATTACTTTCTAAAAAACATGTCAAAGAAATAATTTATACTTCCTGAGATATAGGACATAGGTATATTCATTTCTTTATAGAATTTTCAAGGAAACATAATATTATTGTAAGAATCCTTCCTTAATAACTTTATAATAATAATAAAGTCATTCATAGTAGGTAGACCTGGTAGTACTATTTTCATACATCTAATCAAGATTAAAATCCGTGTTTTCTTTTCATTTATAGGTACGTGATATATTTTGAATTAGTAAAATATTATAATATAATTCAATGACGAGCATTGAAGATACGATCATCACAAAAGATTTCTGTTAGTTCTAAAAACTCATCCACGAACGGCAAAACACCAAGTATCTTCAAACATTATCATAAATAACATAAGGCACAGTCTGAAGTGTAAAAATGTTCAGGGCTGAAACTAACGGGATACAAGGGAAGCAACTTTTCACTCTAAAAGTTTAGACTTTTACTCATTTCGTATTTAAAGTTGCTGAGCAGAGAAAAAGAAAATAGATTAATAAAGTCAGCCAAATTAACCCCACTAACCACTCCCCACCTCCCACTCCCCCAAAAAAACAAAATAATAATTTAGATATGTCCTAGAACAGGTCATAGCTAATTCATATTATGTTAACTGCAGTTAAAAAGGTCATCACGGCTATTTTCATGCAATTATTTGACGTATATTATTTGATATTATAATAGTCGCAAGTGTGTACAATATATTACAATTCACAACATGTAAAAACATACTGTAGGTGACCGATCAGGGAATTACTCGTCTGTGCAAAAACAAATGGTCGCTTATGATTATTGACCGTTTTCGCCAAAAATGAAAATGACAAAATACCCGTTTGTGTCAAAGAATAGCCCCAAATATACCTAAACATAATTTTTTTAATTCATCCTGTTACTTATTAGATGATAATATGTTTCATTTTTTTGAGTATTAAACTGTTCGGTTTATAGGTGTGATGTTCTGTATAAATATACTCGGCGCAAACAGACAACGGTTTTAAAACGTAAAAGTACCCATTTTTTTTTTTTTTTGTGCAAACGGGTCATGTTTACCGATTACTAAGTACTAGTGCTGAGCACCTGATCCGGATCAATCTGTTTCCGGATAACTAATCCGGATCCATCCGGATTGATAAATATTCTATAATCCGTTTAATCCGGATTACAAGAAGAGTACGGATTACACGTTGAATCCGGATTACATGACGAATTCGGATTTACGGATTACTCGCCGAATCCGGATTTTGAGTTTTCTTACTATTGAATAGCTAATGACTAATAGCTATTGACATTGATTATATAATATACATATGCGATACAAAAAAATCTGATGCCGTTATAAAACTCTGTTGTTGTGCGTTGTCATTGTTGTCACCGTCTATCGGGCGATTATTCTCGAGCAGCTCGTTTTATATTATGGCGAGCTATCTACAGGATATAATATGATGACGGTCGACGGATTGGATCCGAAATCCTGATTAAATTTACAATCCGGATTTACGGATGATTCCCAAAATCCGGATTGGCAGATTATACCCACAATCCGGATTAGATTCCCAATCCGAATTTACGGATTATGTCCACAATCCGGATTTACGGATGGGACCCTAAATCCGGATTGTCAATCGTTTTACAATAATTTTTCGCTAAAATATATATATATATACAATGTATAGTATAACAATATGTTGTATTTATTATATTATTATTATATGTATATACGTGGACGTTATATATTATATTTTTATCTACACAATCACGTTTGCGAACGTGTAACGAACTACTACAGTCTTATGTTACTCATTTACATATTATATTTTTCTATCGCCGACAATATATATATATTATATTTTTTTTTTCTACTAAAATTGTCTCGTGCACGCCAAGGGTAGATGGTATTGTTGTAGTATGAAAACCGTTTTCTAAAAACGCGAAAGAGGGAAACGTATTCTCCGTAACACACCGCACTCGTCGTTCCGCCAGCGCCACAGGCGAACGGCCCCCGTGCCATACTATATACCGTGCGAAACGGCTATTACACGCGCCCGCCGCACTGGAAGGGAATCGGCTGTGGGGGGGGGGACGGGTGACGATGACGTTTGGACGAGGAGAGGAGCGCGGACGCCGTTGCGGCGCGGTACTGTTGCGGCGCGCACCGACGTTTTCCATTCCGTTACGACACCGCGTACACGATCACGTATTCTGCACGACCACCAGGGTCCACACCACTGCACGACCAGAACATGTCGCCGCACCGGTTCACGTACGTCTCACCGCTGCTTCGGCTGCTGCTGCTGCTGCTGCTGCTGATCGCCTTCGGCTGCTGCGTCCGTACGGTGACGGCGCAACGGGCCGGCGGCGGCGGTGCCTACCGGGAAGCGCCGTCCGTCAACGTCCGCCGGCAGGGCTCCGTGTCGGGCGTCGAGGTCCCGCTCCTTAAGATCGGACACCGGGCCTGGATGTACCTGGGCATACCGTACGCCCATCCGCCGATCGGCGACCTGCGGTTCGCGCCGCCCGACGCCGACCCGCCGCCGGCGTGGCACGGCGTCCGCAACGGGTCCGTCCACATGCCCGCCTGCGTACAGGACCCGCCGGCCCGGCTGCATCCCGTCCACCGGCTGTTCGCCTCCGTCGCCGCCGGCCAGATCAGGACGTCCGAAGACTGCCTGTACCTGAACGTGTACAGGCCCGAAGGTAAGAACTAAAGACCGGTTCAAGTCGAATCCAGCAAATCCCGGCAAAAATAGCACGGCTCGGAAAGTCCATTTCCGATATTTTGTCAACTCGATAATATTGCCGACATTTTGAATGTCAAATGTCGAATAAGATTTTCTATTGTTCACATCGTCACGTTCAAATGTACGAAAAAATTTACTTTATTTATTTAAAAGTAAAAGTAATTAAAAGTTGGAATTTTTCGGAATTTGCTATTAGGAACAAGAAAATACGAATAACGTAATTTATACAACACGACGTTGACAAAAGTACTTATTGCATAAGAAATTAATACGAAAAATAGTAATTAATTTTTTTTTTAAATTAAAATAATTGTCAATACCATCCTTTCATAAATAATATAATATGGTCAACCTCCGGATGGTCATTCGTAGTTGGGCTTTTATACCAACGGGTATAACAAACATTGATGGTAAACACCAGAATAATATGAATTATAACCATACAAATAAACTATCAATGACATATTAACGTTTTAAATATTAATGTGTTATTATTAATTTTTTGTTACACATCAATTTAAATAAATATTAGGACATATGAGTAAATTAATAAAAATAAAAATAAAACATTTAAAATTAAAAGTCAATAGTTAAAAAAAATAGATTAAACTCGTTAAATTTAAAGTTAAAATGAAAAAAAAAATACATTAACTTAATATAATCTAATCAGTTAAAAAAAAGTTAATTGTATTTTATTTTCCAATAAAGAAATTAGGATTTGAATCTTTAAAATTATTCAAAAAATTATAATAGATTTTCTCACATTTTATGTTTTTAAATTTTGTATACCAGCCATTAATTAATAATTACATTTTATTTGAATTTTGACTTAAATATGTTTACGAACTCACAAAAATCGTTCGCTTCTACAATAATGTGTTAATTTAATTGGATTAACTAGTTAAGTGGAAAAGTGCAAGAATAAACTTTTTAACTTTTTTACTACTACCTAATAATTATAGTCAATGTCCGCCTTCACTTGTATATAAGTAAATACCTAGACTGGGTGATTATTTAACGTATACCTACTTATGTCACACTCATTCTCTTTAAAAAAAAAAAACATTGAGTTCAAAAATAGCAAACATTTGTCTATATCATGAAATTTTACTTTATTATTTTAATTGTATTTATTAATTTTTTAAAACATTTTAACAAATAAAATTTTCATATTTGTTTTTTCGTCATTAGATATTATTAAATGTATTATTATATAGTATTTATTAATTAATAATAAAAAATTATGCGACGATTGCCAATATGACATTAATAGTAATTGATTAGTATGTCCTACAAAAAATAAAATAATTAATGTTTACGTTACACTATTTTATAATAAATGTAATGACTTACATATAGGCACTTACATAGTATAATATAAAATAAAATATAAGTCTTATAAATAATGCAGAGATGAGCATGTTAATTAAAATAATTCACCTAAAATCTTTAAAGCTATACAAGTAATTACTATTTATATTATGAGATTTTATTGATTGACCACCTTTAATAAATATTGTAGTCTGTAAGTACTATATACGTGAATACACATACGTCATGTCATTTTTCGTTTGAAAATCGTTTTTTTTTTTTTTTTTTTATTATTTCGAGAGCTATTTTAGTATTATTACATCGTAGGCAAGGACTATCTGCTTTACAATAGAGTACTTTCAATTTTTATACGTGTATATTTTGTTTAAATGTTTAATTGTTGTCATTATTATTAAAAGTAGGTGCCTACTCTGTAAACGTTATTTTCCTACACACTTTTTTCGGGTTCGGTTTGTTTCCCGCGTGTCTTGCGGAGTCACTATATTTAAAGAACGACTTTCGACAAACATTGTAATAATATTTGACTTTTAATTTTTGAACTATACATTATATACGATTACATCCCATTGAACGTACTTTCTATCATTTATTTTTTTTTAATGATTTTGAACTACAATTAGTATAGACATTTGATAAAAACTCACATGTGAAAACTAAACTGATTTTTTGCAAAGAAAAAAAAAATGAACTTTTTTTATTTTAAAAAGCGTTTTTGGGACAGTTGGTCAGTAAAAGTGTTCGAATACGTATACCTTCATAGCTAATTTAATTTATATTTAAAATTAAATCCCAGGAATTTTTTTGGATAACTTCACAGTAATTTTTTACAATAGTTTGCTTAAAGATCTAAATAGGTACCTAATATATTTATTATACTTGATTTACAAAACGAATTATTTAAAGAATTAAAAAATGTATATATTATTATAAATATATATTTAACAATCTTCTATCAATGAAAATTCAAAACTTATTCATTAGAATTCAATTTACTTTTCAAATATTTATTAAAATTTATATAAATATATCCAGGCTATTCGGGATTATTTAAAAACGATATTTTTTTGTCTAATATAGCATATAACAACAAAGACCATTTTTTTCCATATAATTCATAACCCTTGCACCTTAATTTTTCATCTTTCGGTCTATATATTTTTTATTTTTATTATTCGTAGATAGATATAATTCTAATATACGTAATATTATAAGTACCTACCTATACATAATATTATTTTGTACGATTTTTTTTTTATTAATTTATGTTATTACAAATTAATGACTTCTAATTTTAATAGATACAGACATACAGTATCTTTATACTAAGTACTACTACAAAAAAAAATATTGCTTTATAGTTATAGGTGATTTTTAGTATATATATAGGTACATATACGGTGTAACTAAATTTTAAATTAAAATAACGTTACGTGCAAGATCGATCGTGCAAGCGTATTAATATAAAATATACGCATTGCATTACATATTAGGTAATCCGATTCAGATTTGTATGTATTATATCATGTATAAAAAAAAAAGATAATACCTATTATTTTTTACCGCAATTATTTTACTTTATAAATGGGTACACGAATATAAAACGATTAATAAACGATTTTATGAGGTAAAGTATATTTTTCTCGTAAAAAAAAATAATGTTTTTTTAAGGAATAATAATTTATCACTATTTATCCAGATATAAATTATTGAAAAAAAATATTAAAAATTTCCATTAAGAAAAAACTGTTTATTTAACACTCGGAATGTATGTCTGATAAACAATAAGAAATATGAAAGGAAAACTTGCATTTTAGACCTGTTTTTACTCCTGTTATGAAAAATGTAATTATATTTCAGAATATCCATGGATTAATATTGGTAATATTAAAATTTTTCTTTCACAACACAATCTTTTCTCATTATAACATCTTGTCAGTCGTCTGGGTATTCCATACTGCTGTAGGGGTTAAAAAGGCGTAGTCAATTTCTTTAATATCTCTACGTGTATATGAATTTTGTTCCATCTGATCCATTTGTCTCAAATGAATGAAATAATGTAATATTTTCAACGTTACAGTTGATACATTTGCAGATATTGTGCCCTAAGTTCATATAATTATAATGTAATGTGATGGATTATTATATTTCAGTGTTTTATACGGTTTTATTTGTATCCACACGCAATCTAATATAACTGCACCTTGATATAATTATTATTGTATTTTAATGAATTTTAAAATACAAAAAAAAAACATTTGTTTGATTTTACGGCAAGATTTTATAGAAATATTTTTTTATTGCAATACATATATTTCACATTAAGTAGGTAAGTATTTATTTGTTTTATTATTATTATGGAATGGGTTTATATGTAAATGCATATATTTATTAAAATAAGCTATTTGAAATATTATAAAAAATGTGTACGATTCATTTCATTCTTATTAAAATAACACTAATTTTATTTTGCATATATTGCATTTTTTTAATTTTTTTAACGTGTTTTGTATACTTAATACATTTTATATTTTTTAGCCTATATTTTTATTTTTAACGTATATTTTTGTTTTCAACTTTTATTTTGACGTGTTTTGTTTCCATTTTTAAAAATGAATGCAATTATTATTTTTGATTACTAACTTTATGAATGATTAAATAAATTCATAAACCATGTATTAAAAATATTGTTTTATACCCTATATCTGATTCTAAGAAAATATCTTATCATAAAATCAAATATGATAACAGAAGACATTTATATTTTATTTTCAATTTCACTACAAAACCACTATAAACGCCTTTTTGACAAAACAAAAAACTGACGGGACTATTTTTTAATTACTTTTCACGTAATTTATTTTAGTATGTATTTAGCTAATAGGTAATTATAGATATTACCCCTTCTCCCAATAAATGGACATTGCTATACAAGTTTATATTTGTAAATTGATTATTTCGGAAATAAATATAATATAGGATGTAGGTAGGTACCTATCGACCAATTATTGAAAAACATACCTAAAACGGCATTTGAAGTCGTAGTCATCAAACTCCTCAAGAGGATTAGACCCATCTTGAAATAATCTTGGCCTTGGTATATGAAATAATACAAACTCGTTATCAGAATCTGATAAATCTGAACTATCCGACATTACATCATTATGTTCTATGTTATAACTAATAGCTGAAGGTTAATTATGTACTCGTAATTACGTTTTAATTGTGTTAAAAATATTTTATTATATGACTATAGGTAACTCCTGTAAAATTTGTGATGTACTTATTTAAATAGTTGGTAAATATAGTACCTACCTACGATAAAACCATAGATTTTTATTATTCCTCTATGGATAAAATTATGTTTACATTTTTAGTGAACCGAAATCGAACCATTAGTTTAGTGAGCTTGTTGAAGAGCTTACTAAATTTAGTAATCGTTTATTGAACCGTTAAATAATTTAGTCAATCACTAAATCGCTAATCATTCATTAAACATCTAGGGAACGTTAATGTAACCCGGCATGAATGTTTTAAAATTACAAGTTACAACTTTTCAGTGTATAATTAAGTAGACTTTATCCGACAAGAAATATGCACGATTTATTTTATCATTTTTATAAAATAACACTAATTTTATTTTGCATATTTTTAACTTTTGTAAATTTTTTTGCATATTTAATGTATATTTGTAAATTTTAAATACATATTTTGTAGCTTATTAGAGTATTTTAAAATGCATATTTTGAGGGTTTTTTTTATATATAAATACGTTCCCTAATTATTATTATAGGTACATTGAAGGAACGTTTTTTAGACGTTATAGTCCGTTTCCATGGATTTTTCGACCAAAACTACTGGTATGTTTCCACTGTAGATCATTAAATTGGATTAAATGATAATAGAGTTAAATCATTATATGCAATTCACTTATCCTTAACTGATCGCGTTAACTTGCTACGTATATTTACATCATATACACGAGTATAGCTATTGTTTGAATTGTATTAAATGTTTTATCGTCATGGTGTATATTATCTTAGTATATACTATATAGTATGAATATAATATATATATATATATATATATATATATATTAGGTATATACATGAATATATGATACAGATAAACTCGATAGATACACTTACTTATTTAAAACGTTTAAGTGAAATGAAAAAAAAAATAGAGCACAGAATTTGTTAACTGAAATATATATTATTATATAATACGAAATAGTTAAATAAAACTTTAGGCGAAATATACCGAAATGTATGTACCTACCAGTTTCCGTGATAGGCGTACCTACCTATTTTAATTATTCAACTGAGAACGAACAATACACAGATTTAAAAGAAAAGAAAATCTAATTTTTTTTCTTCCGTGTAGATTGAAAACTCAATATTGAATTAATCGTAGATTATTTATTGGAAGGCGATATAAATATTTAAGGGGAGTTAAGTCTCTCACTTCTCAGGCCTCACAAATATGTATGCCTAAATGTACTTTTAAAGACTAAATTTAATCTTTCAATTTCAGTAGTTTTAATCGCATGGAATTTGTTTTGTTAAAAATGAATATACTGTACTTACATAATCGGTTTTTAGACATTTTACACATTTTACACTTTACTTCACTATACTTGAGTTAGGTGTACAATATACATTGTAAATACATTATAATATATTATAAAAGTATGAAACCTAGAATCCATATACAACTCATCACAGACAATCAATAAATTATACTTGCAGCCAGTAAGCTACAATCATTTTACACTGCTTTCTGACTTCTGTTAATGTATTTTATTGATTTTGGGTATAATAATAAACTTAATTCCCCATATTTATTTATAATAATTAATCTTAATGCATTTTCATGCTATTATAGCATTATAATGCTATTATATTCATAGTAATATTTATTAAATAATACGTACATACCTAGTGTGTTTTCTTTTATGCATCATGAAATATTTCTGTACAGTGACCTCGAATTGAAATTATTTTTGCAGGAGCTAAGGAGTACTGAAATATTCATTTTTGGACGATTTTCCAATTTTAGTCCATACACAATAAAACTTGATTTTATAAATAACAACCCCCATTCTGATATCGGATTAATTATTTTATAGTAGTTTTTGTTCGTCAACCTTTGTTCTAAATCTAAAATTGACAGAGTTAGGTATACATCCCTTTAAAAATTGAAAATAACGATACAGTAGAGTTATGGTAAACCAAAGGTTTCTCAAAAACTTCAAATTTAATTTGAATGAAATATCATATGCGATAAAATGCAGGTAAAAAAAAAATCTCGAATTTGGTGGAAAATGGATTGGCTTGTCGGAAAGAAAATTAACACTTAAAAAAAATTGTAATTAAAATAGAAAACCACATTGTTGTCAAATCAATATTTAATACTACGCTCAAAATTTAAAAATAAAATGTATATATATATATATATATATACACTTAAATAGATGCATAACTTATAAAATGTCCATCACATTGTGTGTGTGCGAGTGCATTATAAAAAACCGTTGCAAAGATTCGATTGTGGCGTCATTGTTTGCTAACCATCTGTCCTCGGATGGTTGACCAAAAAAATGTTAGCATTCTAGTTTCATTTTTTTCTATTTTTTTATATTTTTCAAGTTAGTAAGAAATTACTCCATTTAGGACTTTAGAAACCTTGAAATATACAATTGTTACAAAAAGCCCAAAATTGCAAAAGACACTTAAAATTATATCACATTCGATATATAGTATCTACTAAATTACATGTTCGCTATGGTTTTCGAAATGTAAAAACAATTATTTTTGGAGTTACGAGGAAATAACCAAAATAGATTTTTGACGAAATTGTGTTTTTACTGTTTTATTTTGGTAGTTTTAGGTTTCTAAACATAAGTTTAGACACCCTATATAGTCGGTATTCCCGTTGCGTCCGTCCGTCCGTCTGTAGTTACTATAGTTGCTGGTATACAGTTACGATGGTGGGCCCATTTTCCGCCAAAATCGTACCTATTTTTATTTTAATTTATTAATTGTACATCAGTCATTTCTATTTATATAATATTTTAAATTTATTTCCTCCTTTTATTGTCTGCATTATATACCGTATCATTTTAATTTTTATTGTTATTAAATATTGTTAATAACAATTTATTTTATTATCATGATTGGACTTTGTCCGTCATGATAATAAAATAAAATAAAATAGATAATTTGAAATGTATTTAGACATTAAATAAAAATTAAATTTTAATAAATACATTTTACCTATGTGTACCTATAGGTACATTGTACTTCGGATATTTGTAATATTTCTCAGCCCATAGGTAAATTAGTGCCGGCATAGGTATATTATATTGTACTTATATATTGGTCCGTTATATTAACTAAATAGGTAATATAGACATTTTTATGATATGAATGATAAAAAATACTTATAAGTTATAAAAAAAATTAAAAAATGGCGATATAATGATATCTATTGTAACATGTTAAAATAAAATATATAATAATTATTGTTAATAAAATAAAATAATTAAATTGTCATATAATACTATTGATTTTTAGCGCAGGCGGAGATGTGAATCAGTGAATGATAGAAAGGTACGATTTTGGCGGAAACGGGTTGTGCCCGTTACAATTATTGATTGATTTGGTTACCAGGGTGATAGATATTAGTCGTTTTGTTTTATAATGTTTTTTTAAATACGTTTAGAAACCGGTACCTAATTTAGCATGCTAACAGAGTGCGATTTCCTAACTATTTTCCTTACGCGTTTATTGAAAAAGTCCAAAAAAGATATCTTCAAAGATTTGAGGAGATGGGAGAAGTGGCGATCTCTTTGGAGTTTTTTTTTTTTTTTAGTAATATTTGAGGAGTATAAAAATGATTCTTAATTGGGGTTAGCCTTTTATTTCCTAATTATCCCTATTTGCTCTCCCCTTAAATGAATTTCAGATCCACCCCTGCTTCGAAGCATCATTCTGATTAAAATTTCTATTTGAAAATTAGTACATACATTGTATCAAATTTTCTGGTTGAAAAGTTGTTTCCAGAAAAATAAACGATAAATAGATAAATAAACATCAATGTAATATATAAACCATTATACCTTATTTGCTCTGCTCAGAACTAAATATGAGCAAATTTCAGTAGTTTCAAATATTAAAACCAAAATCAGTAAAATGTATTTCTAAATTTAATTACATCAATAAAGTAAATACTCGCCACTCGATGCAAATTTAAAGTCTCAACTAGAACTAGAACAAAAAAAGAAAATTATTTTTGGATTTAGGAAGAAATAAGGAGACCTCGTTTTTTTGGCATATTTTTTTATTAAACGTGACCAACTAAATACAATTCGATACCCAAAAATGGGTACTCATGAAAACATTGAGAACACCCTTTCTACTTGATCTTTTAGGATGACATATACAAAATAGGGAGTAAATGCACTTCTTTGGTTAGGATACTGGTGGTGAATATGTATTTTCTATTACTGCTAAAATAAATTCGAAAATGTTAAAACATACCCATATATTTTCTTTCAGTTAGATATAACGACTATGGTAACTTTATTTTATCATTTATAAAAACGTTTCGCTATAAATCCTTCGTTATCATTTATGTTTGAAAAAATTAAAAAATTATCCATTAAAAGTACAATTTCAAACATTTTTTACGTGAAAACTCCTATTCAACTCTTTCTGCACAAAAAAGTATATACCTACATGAAAAAAATAGTATTTTTTTTTTTTTTTTTAATACAGTTTAGACAAATGGTTAAAAAGTCTTGATATTTTTGTTATATTAATATTTGCTGTATTCAATATTTCGTGTTAAATCTATGGATTTCCAATTTATAACAAATATTGGTAATTTGTATTATGAAAACCATCGGGAAAATCGAAAAATTACATCTTTAAAGTACCAATTAGAAGGAATTTTTTTACCTATCGAAGAAACTCTTTATAACTCCTACTATTTTTACTCTTAGTCAAACAGTCAATGACGTACATGCGTAATATTAAAATTAATACTCTATAAAAATTTCAAGTTTATAGATTCATTATTTATATATTATAAAGTTTTCTTAAAACGCGTTGACAGCATATAATCGGCTAATTACTCGTCTATTATTAATGAAATTCTACAAGATCGCGTGAGAATATACCGTGAATTGATGTGTTAACCGAATAGCGAATATAAGTGTAGTCACGACAATATTGTTATTTTTTTCAAGTATTTTAAGTTTTTTAAGTATTTTTGGGGCGTTGTACGACGCAGTAAAAAATGTAAATATCTCTGTCATCGTTTGTCATTTAGACAAGGTAATTAATTTTATCTGATTTCGTTTTAATTCAAAACTCTTTCTATAACACCGTTGTAATTAGAATTTATCAGCAAGATATTATATATATATATATATATAAGTAGGTACCTATGGTTATAATTTATTGTTTATATAATATTACTATATTTTAATATTTTAAGGTAATAAGTATAGATACCTCCTAAACTTCTGATTTTAATTTTGCTAACATAATGTTATTCTGAATACGTCGATGCACATATTTTTAATACTTAAGAGGACGTGATACCTGCCGATTTCTAGTGTAAAAACATGTCTATGCAGAATGACGATAATTCGTTTCACAGTGGTTTAAGAACAAAAACACCTATTATATAATCGAAAGTTAACAACATTTTGGAGGGAATGTCACATCCGTTTTTTAAAATAAT
>JAIPRL010002909.1:0-26469 GCA_025469235.1 Pemphigus obesinymphae | reverse complement strand
TGCGGTCCGTAGTCCGTACGACGCGCGACAATAGGCGTGGTTAAATACTGCCGCCGTCGTAGCGCAAAAGCTCACAACGCCATCTCTGGAGCGTTAGTTACGTACTCGTCTATGTATCACGTCCTCTTAAGTACAAAAAATGATGAGCTATATTCGCCTAAAATTTAGAAGAGTAAATTTATGGAAAGGACAAAATATACAAATTCAATAGTATATTCCTTTAGGTTTGACTCTACCCATACAGTTACTTAACATTTTTATTCAGTTGTTGGTAAATACAATTATTGATATTCTGATACTTATCATTTGTTCAGTGAAAATTGAAACACGTATACATTTTTCAGGAAACCCCCACCCCAAAGTCAAGGTTTTACGTTGCATAAATTAGAAAAATAATTCTTTTTTCTATTTTACAAGGTCTCGGAAACATTATGGAAACAATGTAATAATATAACACGGTAATTAATATTATGTATCAACCTATTACCGACTGATTATAAAACTAAATTTGAATTTTTTTTTTTTTATATTTTTAGTTTTTTTATTATAAGTGACGTAATGGAGAAAATACATTATAGGTAAAGTATATACTTACCCAAGGCCGTATTCAGAAGTATGCACCTAATACAACTAATAAAATAATATAAATGAATATTATATACAAATACGAGTATACAAAAAGTATACAAATTTCAGATCTTACACTTAAAAACTAACATTTGATTTTTATAATAGGTAGTCAATCAAAGAGTCTTGGAAGAGAAGAAAATTATAAAATCCTAGATAT
Source organism: Pemphigus obesinymphae (assembly GCA_025469235.1). Taxonomy (NCBI): domain Eukaryota; kingdom Metazoa; phylum Arthropoda; class Insecta; order Hemiptera; family Aphididae; genus Pemphigus; species Pemphigus obesinymphae. Next base: position 25,682 of record JAIPRL010002909.1, on the reverse strand, counting down.
TGTGAATTATTACGATAAAAGAACATCATATAGTATGAAGAAATTTTAAAAAAAAATCTGAAGTTGACTATTAAAAGGATTCATTAGATAATTTATAAACTTACTTCTATTTTCTTAGGTATATAGGTACCTTTTTTTTTTTTTTTTTTTGTTAAATCGGAGACTAGGGAGGAACTGCGTTTTGCATTACTTCTCCCTAGCTCCATCGTTTATTGTGGTAAAAAACAAGTACAAAACAACATTGAACAGGAAAACACAATATCATCATATATAATAATTTGTTAATTTGAGCATCTTGTTTCCCGGTGATTTTCTCAAGCCGGCGTACCTAGCCCACCACTCTGGAATTCTCGTTCTGCCCTATTCACGAGCCGGCATTTTTAGCCCGCCGCTCTCGCGTTCGCGTTCCGGCTTCTCTGGCTGCTTCACACTGACCCGACCTAACCGGCGCCTCTTCCTTTCTCCTTGCAAATTACGCAATTGGGCGGTGCCTTACATTCTCTGGCCTGGTGGGAAAGGCCCCCACAGGACATACAGAGACTGCTTCTGTCAGGTCCTTTGCACTCCCGCCTCATATGTCCGTAGTCGTGGCAACGGAAACATCTAGTCCAACTCTCGTAGATGCGAACTCTGCAAGAGACTAGACCGACCTTTAGTCTCACCTTCTTTGCAACGGCTTCAGCGGTGGAACCGGGCATGGCTATTAGGGCTCTTTGTGCCCCTCCATATGAGGGGAGTAGGCTTCTTATAGAAACCCCCTCCGTACTCAGGCCCTCCCTTACAATTGCCTCCTTGATATCATCCTGTGAGCTCGTCCAGCAGATGTCGTTCACTAGGACTATGACCGGGGGTGCCGAGTTCCTGACATTCTCCACTTCGCTGCCGATTGCTCTATCAACAGCATGCCTAAGCTTTACAGCTGCGGCAGCTACTGAAGGACCCTTACCCACCGAGAGCAGAAGCTCGCCAGCTGCTGTCTGCCTAGTGGATTTAATGGTGACTCCACAATCATGGGCATCCAGTTCGTTGGTCAGTTTTTTAATGACCTCCATGTATGTCGGTCCATCGATCCTCTTTGTTATAATAATTCCCTGGGGGCGGTTTTGCGGCTTTGCCGTCCTCTTCGTTATCTTTCTTCAGGTATTGACTTCGTCTTTATCGTCACTTCTTGGCTCGTTCTGCTCCTGCTTTTTTACTCTTCCTTTTCTCTTCCCTTTCCTAGCCGCAGAGATAAATGGGTGATCCATTACATCCTGCTACGCTAGGAGGTCAGCCTGGGAAGCTGCGCCCATCGTCACGGCTACGTGAGGCACCTCCACCTGAGTCGTCGCATCCGTTACTTGGGGCAGTTGGGGCCCCGCTATCAGAGACTCATTGAAAGACCTCAATTTCTCAGCCATGCTGATCTCGCTGAGCTCGCGGTCTACTTTATACACACTGTTTCTCAACTTTTTCAAAGCAGGGGTGAAGGACTTGCACTGCGCAAGCAGATCCTTCGACCAACTTTTAACTTGTAGGTGGACATTTCTATTTTCAAAGCAAAATTTCTGTAATGCCTCTGAAATTTTTCTTAAGTCCGTCAGCTTAACCTCTATTTCATCACAGTAGCTGAAAGCTCCGAGATCGTCTTCGTCCTCTTCTTTGTCCAAAACGTTCCATATTCCAGCAGATCCATTTCCTTTTTCCGGTCGATTTACCTTTTGGCCGGCCCCCCCCGAATCCGTGGGGGCCTGGTACGGGGGTACTATTCCGTGCGTTTTGGGAGATTTTTGATTTTGAGGGAAATTCTACCCGCGTTTTACCTGCCGCCAGGGGATTTGATTTCGATGTTACCTTCACCTAGAACGGTTGCCTGCCGTGGCTAAAGAGCCCGTTCTACCCTTGGAACTCTTGGTCGGGATGTTCTCAACTCTGTCCTGTCCAATACGGGAGACCCTGCTGGTGGAATACACCACCGTTGGCATAGCACTCGATATCACTGAACGTCCCTCCAAAAAAGCCCCCCACCACGTCAAGGTGAGTTCCGCGGGGGGGACGTATATAGGTACCTAAAACAAGTTATTTTTCATTGTATTAAACAAGGAAAATAAAATTTTCAAATTTATATTGTAATAATACCAAGCATATTTATTTCTAATTTAAAAATAAATCCTTCTTCTTCATCTTCGCTACTGATCCTACACATTATTAACAATCCTATTGCTCATTTTCAAAAGTTTTTCAGTAAATTAAGTAAAATTTCATTAAAACATATATACATTTCTGAAAAACTCTTAGGTACCAGAAATTCGTTTTTTCAAATTCTCATAATTTTATATTTCACCTTTTTACGACATGTGCTCCCTAGAAATGCCTAAAATTTTGAAAACGTAATGATATCGAATGTAAGGAAAACGTGGTTATAATATAATAGGCCTTTTCGAGTAATCCGTATATGTATGAATAGAAAATATTTTATATTTCTATATTTTTAATATTATAAAAGTGTTATATATTGTATTTCTGTAATCTGTATATGTAGGTACCTATGTTATTTGTGAAGATTCAAAGGTTTGATTATTAATAAATTTGGAGGAATATAAATTATAAAATTACAACTTTAGCTCTCAATAAAATAAAATAAAATAAATAATATAAAGGCACAATAAATTTCCTTCTTTTGTCCACTTGAGTTTATTATATATCGTCCATATGGAATATGATTGTCATAAGTAAAAACTATAGATCATAAATATACTGATGGAACATATTTTCCTATACAAATTGAACACAGAACATTATGATTTATGTACATATTATTAGAAGTGAGTAAATTTGAGATTTGATTATACTGTGGTACAAATTGTACCTCTATATACAAGGTCAATGTAAGGTGAATATTTTATAACCCACCTTGGGTCAGTGTACGATTAATGATTAGAATTAGAGTCTACTTATCTGGTTATTTATGATTATTTTTTTTTACTTTAATCAATATTTGTATTATAATTTATTTATTATGTACTTACTATACTGGTAACACAATAGAGTGAAGAAGGTAAGTTTAGAACTCACTAGTCCGTATCGTATCTTTTTTTATCTTTTGTTTGGCTCATTCAAATGCAGTCGTATATATCAACCTATAGGCATATTAAGAGAGCCTTAGGGGGTTTAATACCCCCAGAGTTTAAAAAAAGACAAAAAATATCATTTGCGTTAACCATATAATTGAAATATTTTAACTTTTGACCGTGCGGTTACATCTGGTGTATACTGTTCACGTAAATATCGTAATTATTGATTAAATTATATGGTTTAAACTATAATACTTACAATGCTAGGCAAGTTAATGATTTTTTTAAACTCAGTTAAGTTAAGTTAATAGAAAAAAATGGTAAAAGTTTAAAATTAATAGTTTTTTTTTTTTGTACGAGTTAATTTAACATTTGAGATATACAGGTGTAATTAAGTATCTATTATTTTTTTGAAAATACCTACTGTTATTTTTTAATTTTAATCATTTTTTAATTTTTAAAAATCATTAACACAATATTATTGGAAATACTGTATTTATAATAATTATTACTAAAATTAACAATGAATAGGTTCATAAAAATGTTTAATTATTAGGTACCTACCTACTATTTTCTTCAAAATTCTAACAATTAGAAATTGCTCATTGGAAATTAGTATCTACCTAAATATTGTTAATCGGTGGGAAACCTAATATATTTCTCAATTTATATTACGGGAAGCTTATTATATAATATATAGGACATAGGTAGGTATAATATAGTATTATAATTTAATATATAGGTAATATATATATAGGTCTTATTGTATTTATATTGTCGGCAAATAAATAGGTAATTCTTATAATATAATATTTATTAAAAATGACAAAAACAATTTTATTTTTATTCGACCATTTTGACAATAGGCACAATGTTAAATAAAAATGTATCAATAATTTCAAAATCAACTTAACTGATTTTTAATTAAAAGTAACTCGTTATTTAAAAGTTAATATAACCAAAAATAAGTTAATAAGTTAAGTTAATCAAATATAAGGAGTTAAGCAAAGTTAAAATTAACTTAACTTTCAATTTAACTTGTAACTTATTAACTCGTTAATGCCCAGCATTAAATATTTGAATGTAAATATATTCATAATTAAATTATACAATTTATATTTTAAATTGTAATATACAAAATATATTTTAAATTGTAATACACAAAATATATTTTAGTGGCAATGTTCTGTGGTAGTGGTTATCACGACACGGCTAGCTGTGAACCACACATTTTATCTCATCTATATTATACACGATACGACACGACATGGCGAACTACGAACCCGCCATGTCACCATGAGACAATCTTATTATAAATGTGAATTTATATTTTATAGTGATTCATTTGGCCCGATTTTCATGAGTTTGAATATATTATATTCGTATACGTAGAAATAATATAGAATATAATAATACGTATAATGATTTAGAGTTGTCGGTTAGACGGACGACTGTTCATGTCATAATACTACTACTAATAATAATAATAATAATAATAATAATAGTAATAAAAAACCGTAATAATTTGCTTACCGGTTGCCGTTTGTTTAACGGGCATATAATAATATAATACCTACACGAAACGGTAAAATCGTCTAAATTGTCAATTCGAATCACGCAAGAGAGCGAAAAAAAAAATAAAAAAAATCAGAGGCCTCCCTTATATTCCTCGTGCACGCACACGCTAACATTCTACAATGTTTTAGTATAATAAAAGGGCAAAAATTCCAGTCAACAGTCGACACACACATTATATGCACATACCTATATTATAAGTTTGTATTTTATGTGCGATATAGTATACGAGAACGTTGAACTTCGCCAAAAATCAAATAAACGTTATACGATAAACTTTCCGTCTAAAACAAAACCGTTTGATATTACGTTATAAATTGACCGAAATAACCAATTAATTAAAGTGCATATAAACATCATATTACTATTTGTAATTAAAAACGAAAATAAAAGAGGCGGGCTAACAGTTCGAGATTCCAATATTTGATAACGATCCGTGTTATAAGCGTGTTACTTGTGTCAGGTTAGGTAGGTACCTAAACAATTTAGGATCGATATTTAAGGAATTAATGCTCGTAATACCTACTTACAAACGTATTTAATGTACGTTTGAATCTATGTAAGTATAAACGAGTTTTACGTTATTGTTTTAATATACTAAATACTATAGGTAGGTGTGTATTACTGTACCTATTGTCTGTAGGTGAAAGAATAGGCGAATACTAGGTAGGTACTTGATTACTATAGAAATATAGAGAGTTATAAGAGATAGACGATATTATTATTATTTATTTCAAAAATACATACAATTTTCATAATCTGTTGAAATCAAGATGATTTTCAAATTCAGAGTTGGTACGAAATTTGAATTTTAATATTTTAGTTATAACTACACCCTATAGGTACCTATATATTATTCAAGTAAAGCGCATGTAATGTCGATTAATGCGTCATATATTGTCCTTTTAAATTTATTTAACACCATTAAAATTATTTTAAATAAAAAATAATGATAATTTGTTTATTTTTGTAATGGATTTGCTATTTTATTTTTATTTTTATTTTTTTGTACATTTTTTGTTCCTTTTCTTTCAAAAATATACGAAATGTATTCAATATCCAATCAGTTTACTATATCTATAGGTATATAAAACTTTTGGAGTTTGTTTATTGACTACAAAATTGAAGAAATATGATGAATTCTTCCAAGGAATAAGCACATTATTGTAAAATAAATAGCTTTCTATTTTGAGTCTAAAAATTATTTAATTTTATTCTCACATATTTTGATGTACAATTTTAATAACATTAGACATTGTATATATATATATAAATAAAATAACGAAATATATTACGTGACTGGAAACATAAAATACAATTAATGTTAATTGTTAAGACTTTTTATTTAAATACAATCGTATATTATTTTTCAATAAAAATCAAGTATATATTTATGTATTTGTTTAAAATATTATGTAACTAATTTGAAAAATAAGGTTTTCTTGTGAAATTGCATAACAATTATTGTTGTATAAAAAAAGTATTTTACACGAGTAGGTACCCATATTTTTGATTTAATTCAGTATAAATAGGTATACAATCATATAAGTATGTATCAGTAACCATATATTATTTATATATGGGCTACGTATACATATTGGTACACTAAACATATTATATAGTTAAAGTTTAGTGTTTTCGATTTATCATTTTCTAAATTAAAATGGTTACATTTTGTATTATTTATAAGCTAAATTTAAAAAGGTGACGAATTTTTTAAATGGAATTGTATATTTACGGAAATAACACGATTTTTTTAGTAGTTAAATAACTCTGGACATTAGATTTACAACTTACAAATTCATAATATCGTCCTATAATCTGTATCGTTCTATTTACGTCACTATATGAGCTTTCATCAACATTTTATCACATGCAATTTTAGATTCTGAGCATAGCGAGGGAGCTAGTGGTTTTACAATGATGTTTATTTTTATTATTTTTATTTTTCTGTAAACAAATTTACTACCAGAAGGAGTGCTCCGATCTTTACATGCTTACATGGTTTCCTGTAGCAAATTTCATTCAGTTGGTACTTTTAAGAGATCATTTTTCGATTTTCTCAATAGTTTTTTAATGCGTAAGGAAAAACTACCAAAAAAATGACGAAAAAACGGCAAAAATACGATTTCGTCAAATCCAGATTTTTCATTTCTTCCTAATTTCAAAAATAATGACTTTAAAATCTTGAAATTTACATTGAATATTGATATTAGTAATATATTTACGTTGATTAAGTTTTTTTTAACTTTTTTTGTAATTTTGGGCTATTTATAGACATTTGAGATTTCGAGGATTCTAAGTCCTAAAAGGGGTAATTTTGGGTTTTAAGGCCTGAAAATTTTATACAACGTTAAATATTCGTTACTCTAACTAAATTTAAAAATCTCGAAAATCCGAAGTCACAATTTTTCTTATAGTCATTTTGAATTTTTCGACAAAATTATCAATTTTGAAGTATTTAAGTCCAAATAGTTGGTAAAATGAGATTTTAAGACCGGAAAAAATTTGATATAACGTTAGTGGTGAATTAATTTGATTAAATAAAAAAAAACTGACGGGAAAAAAGTATTTTAGATTTTGAGCGTAGCGAGGGAACTAGTGGTTTAATAATAATGTTTAGTTTTTTATATTTTTTTCTCTGTTAACAAATTGACTACCAGAAGGAGTACTCAGATCTTTACAAGTTCACATGGTTTCCTGTAGCAAATTTCATCTAGTTGGTACTTTAAAGAGGTCATTTTTCGATTTTCTCAAGAGTTTTTCACTGCATAAGGAAAAACTACCAAAACATGACGAAAAAACGGCAAAAATACGATTTCGTTAAATTCAGATTTTTCATTTCTTCGTCATTTCGTAAGATCATATTTATTTCTACATTTGATCTTTGATGTAATGTTAAATATAGGTAGGTATCTACTGAGTATATAACTAATATACTAATATTAAAAGTTACGAATACTACACCGAAGCTACACTCAGAATCGTTTTATTGAATGCAATGATTTATCATTGCTTTCAAATGCAATACATCCACCAAGAATATACTGCCCAGTAGCAAAATCCATCCACCACTACTGACACCCAACGAGCGAAGTGCACCTTTTTAGAATATGGGTTATGCAAAAACATTTTTTAAATTGGGAAGTATTGTAATTACTATATTATATCGATGGCCAATAGTTGTACCAATGTGAAATTTTTTTCAAAATTGTTTTACAAGCCCATTTGGTAAATCTGAATTATATTTTTCATTCAACCAAATATTATAAGTCAAATACCATTACATTTTTTTTTTTTTTTTGGTACTATAATTTTTGTGTTTGAGCGTAAGATGGAATTTTTTTTTTTAGTGTACCTACCAATATAATAAATCCTAAACTAATGTGGTGTTCTTATTGTATGAAGATTTTTTATTTTGAATCGTGATCTAAATATTAAGTGGATAAATACAAAAAGACCGAACTATTAATATTTTTGATAATCTATAGTTTTTCAAACTATTTATAAAATACCATTATATCTGGACGTATTACCTTTTCCTTGCCATCTCATACACTTTAATAATAGTATACGTCAATTAGTGTAAACTTAAATGGTCATAATAATAATAATAATATTAATATCAATGCTTGTAAGGAACATGTTCATAGGAACTCGATCCATTGATTTCGTTCAACTTTTAAAAACGTATCGGGAATGAAGTTCCTTTTTTGTGCAAAGAAACGTATTGGAATTTCGTTAATTTTTAGGAGGAACATGGACGTTTATTTTCGTTTCTTTTTCTTTTAAATATAATTTTATAATCTAAAGAATTTTTAGAATTTAGTGAAAAGTTTTTATAATTTTTCTTCAGAAATTTAGTCATTATTGAACTATACAATTAAACCTGTAGGTATGTGATAATAATAAATAATATATAATATAATAATTAAATATTGTATTGAAAATCATAGTTTAAAAAACCCTATAATGACTATAATAAAATTGTTATTTTAGAACTATGGTCATTATTTATAAAATATTTATTTTAATTTTAGTAGTATACTACTATTAAAAATTAATATTTATAATTTCTCCTGTTGCTACGAGATATTTCATAGAAAATCGGGTGATATTCAACTGTCTGAGTGCGCCGTAGCCTACACCTAGATAAAATAATAAAATAAATGAAATGAAATAATAATATCTAGTTATAATAAAAGTACATTTTTCATGGGGTATTTTCGTTGGGGAGGGGAGATGACCCAGAGCCATTATTTGAATGTAACGCATCTTTTGTAATATTATATTTTATTATTTTGGTTTTTTACACATATGTTGACATGTAGTACATGTAGCTAGTACATTTTATTACTCGAAATCAAAGTTTTTGGGTAAAGATCTTTCTGAAAATCTTTTCTATTCGGAACTTTAAAGATTTGATTTTTCAATTTTCCCAGTAGTTATTTTTTATTAAAATTGATAAAATGAATAATAATAATATTATGTAGGTACATATTTATCTAAGACTTAAACATCAGAATTTTCCTTCAATATATACATAGGTTTATATTAACATTTTGAAATAAAACTATATATAACTCTTACATTAATTTATAAATACCGATACATAATATTAATATGTATATTTTAAAACACTTTTATAATTATTATCAATCATAAATATTAAATTGTATCTATCGATATATATTTCACAAGTTCTTTGGAGTTTTACAAATTTATTATACAGTAATATATATTTTTCAAATAACTATTCATAAATTGTCCTTTATCATTCAGAGAATAATCATAATGTCTAATCATGCTAAATAGAAAGAGAATTTTAATTAAAGTTATTAAAATATCTATATATTTTGTGTTTTATGTTTTAAATATAAAGTGGACCGAGGAATCTATAATATTATTATTTTAGTAATATCAAGTACTATCAAGTACTTAAGTATATGACCTATGTCAACATTATTTGTTATTTTACAATTTATAAAATTGTCCCATTATAAAAGGTAATTTTTCTTTACGCTTAAGAAAACTACTCAAAAATTCAAAAAATAACCCTGGAAAGTACCATCTAAAATTAATTTGCTTTTAAAATAACCTCCATTACCTTTCAAATTCTTATTTCTTGGCAGTAATAATAGTTACATAGGTATATAACCAAGCTCCGATCAAAATTGTTTTATAGAATGCAATGATTGCTTTTAAATTAAATTAAATATATTTATCACTAAAACAATTAATCCTATAGGTGTTGGTTTATAAATATGGAATTAATACTTTTTTGACATTTTTTTTATTTCTTTGAATATTTTTATTATTTTTATGCTAAAAACGATATAATGAAGTCAGAACTTTTTTGACGGAATTGCTTTCTAAGTTATAAGCAAAAAAATTATTTTAAAATATTGAAAGACTTAGTGTGAATATTATACACTCAGGGTTTGTTCCTAACCTAGGTAATCCCTTGAAACAGAGGGGGAGAGGCACATTATTAGGAAACAAAAAGGTCGATTTCGGTCGAAAACTGGGTGGTATAACCACCCATATTTAGAAAATACCTAATTATTTATTTAGATCAACTTTGATGTTTAAACACAGATAAAACGGTGTACAACTTCCGGCATAGGTACCTATAAGTATAATTTAGAAAGTCCGTAATTCCTCACAAATTACCGTATCGTCCTTGAATAATAAATGAATTATATTATATAAGTACTAGTGTATATACTTTTGTAAAATCGCCGACAATAATAATATTTTTAACGTAAAGTTAATTAGAAAATGAAAATAAGTCGTATACTTACGTATCCTAACCTATAAATGTAGTCATGTAGACATCTAAGCCGTTATAAACACGGTAGGTAATATTCGAGCAGTAAAAATGTGTATGTATCTACAAAAGAAAAATAATTACGTCTAAACGGTAGCATAAATTACTGTATAATTTCCGTAGTATATTATATACCTATGTGAAATAAAGAAAATGCCGATCGGTATAAGGTATGTAAAATAATATTGTATCTAAATAGTCTTATCGACTAACGAGGTGCAGAGGCGGTTGTAAAATATTATACCAAATGTAAATTATTTTTCGAACGTATACCTACTTATAAAATATAACACGAATATACACACGCGATAATGAAATAGACGAAATCATTGTATGATTGCTAAAAATACGATTATAAAAGGGTAGTATTTTTTTCTTAGGTTTTTTTTTTCCAAGTTTTTGACCTTGAATTTGGGGTTATATGAATATCGTATTATTTTTTTCATCCTATCATGCTATCATTATCATATTTTATTTGAACAAAACGCGAATGTGGCATTATACGAAACGTGTCACAATGTCGAACGTAACCAAATAAACGAAAACCAAAAACTAATAATATCTATTACCCGCCAAAATGTTATAACAATTCCGTTTCGAAAATTGAAAAATATTAGGTATATTGTTATTTGTTTATAATGTCGGTGTCGAATTGAAAATATATGCTATATTAAAACGATAGACCATATATTTAAATGATGTGGTAACCTGCAGTGGTTGAGCACGCGATCCTTGTAGGTAGGTGCATGCATATCTATTATAATGTGCGAACCTTTTAAGTTTTTAACAGTAACCGTGGTATGCTCGTAACCAAACCGCACCGATACCTATATAATATACTATATATACATATCTACAATGTGCCTGTTAATTATTATTATCTAGTCTCGGGCCCGTATACCTATAGGTACTATACGTATACCTACCTACTCGTATATTATAGTTGTGAACTTTTTGAAAAGTTTTTCAATTAATAGCTGCACTGCAAATACGTCGTTTATTCGTCTTTCATCGGTTAAAAAAAACCACACCCGAATCTTGTTATTTATTTTTAATAAAGTTATAAATGATTTCGTAAAAATTAAATCAAATGAAAAAAAACCGCACGTAACCCTCCCGTTTTTAATAAATATCTAGGTACCTACATGTATCTAACTGATTATACAGTTTTAATAGGTTTTTTTTTTTTATTTAGAGCTTTCCCTATTCTAAGAAAGGAAAATTTAGAACTTACAACTTTTCGAATTAATGTTCTAAGTAGGTACGATATTGTATACTATATTACACAATAACGAACATTTTGATTTAAAAAGTTTTTAATATTGGGATATGATTAGTACAGCAGTATGAATGTAATGACTTTACTTAAGTAAGTTTCGAGGATGGATAAAAAATTACAAACTCCTGAAAATATGGATATGGAAAAACAATTTATTCTCGAAACATTTAGTGATAGAGAAAAATCGAAATGTATTAGGTATTTCAAAGTAACATCAAAAATCTATAGTTATTACTAAAAATGACAACATCATTGTTGAAATACGTAGGTATTCAATTTAATATTAGATATTCTTATCATTTATAAATTTATAATGTATAATAAAACACTGTCTTAACATATTGTATTTCATATACTTATAACAAGTAATCTCTTTTAAATATATTTCCAATCTTACAAAATTGATCATGTTGAAATATTCATTGATAAACGATATTTCAGTACAGTCAAATTAGACGAAAAAAGGCTAGACGTCCGGAAAAATTCCAACAAAGCTGAATTTTGGTATGTTAGAAATAAGTAACAATATATATCAAAATATTAAAAATATCAGAATGGCGATTCCAGATATTAAAAGTCAAAGACCACAAAAATAACATTATATACATATCTTATAAAATATTGGTTATATGCTATAAGAAGTTTTAAATAAAATTGGTAGAAGAGTTAATTATCTATAAAAAAAAAAAGGTATCTAATATACATTTTTGGTGTACAAGCGATCATTCTTGTGGTATATGGCTTACCACATTTTCATTTTCTTTTTAAATATGATTTTTTTATCAAAAAAATGTTCATTATGTTAATATGTTAATATATTACTTTTATTGGCCATCATAGTTATTATTTAGTAGGTAATATAACTTATAAGTTACAACACAAATCATGTTTACTTGTTCTAACATCTGCAAAACTATAGTTTTTTATTATTTTTCTTTTCTAAAATATTTTTTCAACAAATTTAAAGTTGATGTTATTTCCATAACACAGTTAGATTATTCATATTATTATGAATTTTTTTTTTTTGCTTGACAAATAAGTATAATTTATTAAGATCAATAACAAAAGTCAAATCAGAACTATGGAAATGTATGTTCAAAATTAAATATTTATAATTTTTTATTTGCGTTTTTAATTTTAATGAATTAAATTCTTAAAATTAAAAGTTAACAAATGGCGTAAGTCCTTACATATAGGTAATATTGTACTTTATAAAATTTTTAATTTTATAAATTGTTTTATTTTTATTTTAATGAAATGTTTTCAATTAATTTAAATTTTGAAGAAAACAAATGAAATTTCTTTTTAAATTTAGATATGAAAACTTCATTCGATTGGTATATTGTTAAATTGTTTAACGCTGTTGACAAATTTCAACTGTCAAGCCTTTAATAAAATATGTTAGTTCCATAAGTCAATTCCAATATTATTCTAAACGAGCAGTTATAGATTATTTAATTTTTTATATAGTTTTAAAAAAATGCATACGACAGTGAGAAATCAAATTTAATTTTTGTCCTAAATAAAAATTAATAATAACATATTTTTTCTGCAGGTGCGGTGCCCGAAGAAAAGTTTCCTGTCATGGTGTGGTTTCATCCTGGCGATTTTCACTGGGGAGCGCCAATGTATTGGGACGCTTCGATTTTGGCTGCCAGATACAAAGTACGTATCGGAAAACAGCTCGATAGTCGATATCCATGAATAACCTCATAATAATATATATAATTAAAAAATCCGGTCACATTTTTTCAACTTTGAATTATCTACATTTTTACCTAAAAATTTTTTACGATTATCTTATCAAATAAATAATGACAGTACCAACTAATTTAGCACTTTTACACCAAGTCTCAGTGACTCGTCTGAATTAATTCTGATAACTTCAAACTGACTATACTGCAGTATCTCTGACTTCCTCTAGAAGTTAATATAAATTATATAAATATCAAAAATATTTTTGTGAAATATACTTTTGCGTTTGAGGTCTCAATATTCATTTTGTTCTAGATCAAAATACTTGAGCCGTTCACAACGTTTGTACCTATTTTCGGTAGTAAATGTGATTAGAAGGGTAAAATGACGAATAAATGGCAAAAAAAAGCAGGTTTTTTTTTCGTGATTCCGAGAGAGAGAAAAGGTGTCTTGAATTTTTAAATGTTCATCGAGTATGCATTTTACTAAAACTCGAAACTGTAAACTTTAAAGCAATACGTAATGTTAGGATTATAGTTTTTGCCTTTAGGCGCCTCTGAAATGATGAAAAATGTTAAAAATAATAGTTTAATCTCCTAGAGGTACCTACCTAACTAAATATATTATTAAATTATAACGGTTTTTGTAATTCGTACAATTCACGATTAACCGAATAAAGATAAAAGTAATAATTAAATTGAATTTATTAGTATCTTGAAAACAATTTCGTTGGAGTAAAACAATATTATTTGTATGATTCTTGACAAATTAAATTAAATAAAAAACATAATATTATATTTGTGTGTAGAAATCGAAATTTGACAACATTCCGCCGAATTCTATGACTGATTACGCCGGTCCCCGAATGTTACAGGTGATCGTGGTGACCATGGCATATCGGTTGGGCATATTGGGCTTCTACACGGACAACACGGCTAGCGCGTCGGGCAACTGGGGGCTGCTGGATCAGGCGGCCGCGCTCGACTGGGTGCAGCGGAACATAGACAGTTTCGGTGGTTCGGCTCAGAACGTGACGGTGTTCGGACAGGGATCGGGCGCGGTAAGCGTGGGCCTGCACGTGCTGTCACCCCGGTCCCGGGACAAGTTTCAGCGGGCGATCAGCATGAGCGGAAGCGCCCTGCTCCGGAGCGCCGTGGCCGGCGAAGGACTGGACGAAACGGTGCTGGAGGCGCTGGCCGACAAGTTCAGCTGTTACCGGACCACGTTGACCGGGTGCCTGCGGAACCAGGACCCCGTGGCGCTGGTTGAGGGCGGCGGGCCGCTGTCCCGCTGGGGCCCGATGGTCGACGGCCCGGCGCTGGCCAACGACAGCAGCGGCCGCGAACCGTTCCTGCCCGACATGCCGGCCGCGCTCATGGACGAAGGCCGGTTCGCGACGGTCGCGCACATGATCGGCTACAACCGGATGGAGGACGCGTTCGACGAGTCGATGGACGGGGCCGGCGGCGGTGGCGACGGCGGCATCACCAGAGACCGGTTCGAGACGTTGGTCCGGAACACCGTGCTGGACGACGACGAGTATCGGCGGAAACAACGGCCGAAGCCTGCCTCGGCGGAAGAGGCGGTTGGCCCGCAGCCGGACGGCGGCGGCGGCGGCGGCGGCGGGGAGGACGACGGCAACTGCACGCTAAACTCCGAGTTCGTTGTGGACACGGTGCTGATGCGGTACGCCTGGCTGACGGACGACCCGGAGACGCTGCGCCGGAACTTCGTGACCATGGCGGCCAACAAGGTGTACGGGGCCGCTAGCCACCGAGTGGCCGGCTACGTTTCGCGGTACAACGTCACGTACGCGTACCGGTACGACTACAAGTTGCGCACGACCAAGGCCCTGCCCGCGGCCGCCGAGTGGATGGACGCGCCGCACGGCGCCGAGCTGCCCATGGTGTGGGGAATGCCGTACTGGCCGACGGCCTCGGGCCTCGACTGGGTGGCCGCCGACCGGCGCATGTCCGACACCATGATGGCCCTGTGGACGAACTTCGCCCGGCACACCGACCCGGCGCACCGAGCCGCGCTCCAAGTGGGCGTGCGGTGGGACGAATACCAACCGCGCAGTCCCCGGTTCATGGTGCTGGACAAGGTGCCCAACATGTCGATGGTCGACCAGGAACCCGACTTCTGGAACGAATACTATCCCAAGGTGTTGGCCGTGTCGCTGCAGTGTTGCGCCAACTACACCGTCGAATCGGCCGCCGCACCGGTGACGGTCATCCGCTTCTGGCCGCCGCTCTTGCTGTCGCTCGCCGTGTGCGTTTCGCCACTCGCCCGTGTCGGTGCATAATAATTATTAATAACTAGCGTCGATCACCTCGAGTATCTAATGCGAAACGCGTGGACCTAGGGCCTTTACCCGGACATTTCAAATCTCGAAACATGAAATTTGGATTCGAAACGAAAATAATATTATATTTCCATGAACATTGTGGAGTACACCTTATATGACTTATATAGTGTCTGGAAAAATTATTATTTATTTTTTTTCAAAACCTAAATTTCTTTATAATTACACATATAAAATGCATAGTGTTTGGTACATTAGAAAATTATAAGTCTAGGAGCTAACATTTTACGCGTTTGCAAAGGTATATCATATCATGCATTGTTAGGACTCGAGGACATTTTCAATGTATAGGGATTAATTTCGTAAACCAAATTTTATTTTGCGTATATTCTGGCACATCGTTATCGTAAAAAAAAAATTCCACCGATAATATCTTAAATTGTGTCTATATTTGTATACAAAGTATAATCTGCTTATAATATTATATTTATTTTTGGTTAAAAAAAAAAAAAAAAAAAAAACTGAAAACTATCAGTTTAGAAAAGTGTGATTATTGTTTTAATTATACACAGGTAGCTCTACACGTTTTATACTTCTTACTTATAACGTATAAATACTTTTATATACATGTTGGGTAATATTTAGTGATTTTTTTATGTAAAAATACCGTTCTTTAACATCGTACTGCATATACTATGACATATTCACTCGATTTATTCGTGTCGTATTTTTACACTCTTAGCGTGTAGAATAATATCAGTTTCTAAAACGGTAACATTTTACGTCAACAAACCTCATACGAACAATTATGTACTTCGTTCCACATTCCACATATACAAGACACAAGGACGCAGTTTCATGTCGATTTTGATCATTTTGCATCTCTAACGTACTATTTTGACCTGCCTAGGTCTTCTATCTAAATAAACTTACATACTATAGCTGTTGTACGCTTTTAGCCTATGAGGATATCACATAAAATTAAAAATTAAATATCAATTTTAAATAATTTTAAAATTAAAACACCGTAAATAATAGAGAACAACATTTGGGAGATACATAAAAAAAAAAAAAAAAAATACGAATTAAAAATGTAAAAATAAAGTTTTTGTACCTTCGATAATGTGTTAAATGTTTAATTTGAAATTTAAAGTCGATGAGGTTGTCTCTTGAATATTGTATACAAATATTTTGTATATAATATTTTATGTTATTCTAATATCAATATAAAGTGGTTTTTTTGGAAGATTTGTAAAAATTTGTTTTTTTTTTTTACGAAAATGGGACAACATCATATTGATTACTTTTAAAACGTATATTAAAACATTTCTTTATTATTATCTCCTTCTCCTTTTTCTATTTATATATATATCATATAACTGAATATAATATTCTTTTAAAATTAGATATTTATTCTTTTAATTGAAATTCAGCAGACATTTTCATTTATAATCGTGGAAAAATTCGCATATAGAATTATTATTTGACTGAAATCCACAGTAATAATATAGTTTATTAGTTTTATAGCTACAAAGAATTCTAAGATGTAGGTACTTTTATATATGTTGAACATATAATTGTTGATTCTGGACGTTTTATGCTGTTAGAAGTCCATTTATATATATTTCGAATCATTATTTCATATTTAGTAATTATATTAAGATGGTAACCATTTTACTTGGCAATATAATATTGACTTATTTGAAAATATGTTTTTAATTTTCTGAGATTTGATGCACTTAATGCTTAAAATATATTTTAATAAAACTAAACTCACATTTATGTATATTGTATTTGTGCACTAAGTTTTTTTTATATAATAATCTCTAATATATTTGACTATATTATTCTATGAATATTTTATTATATATTATATTTGTATAATAATATTATATACTAAATGTTTTAAAATAAACTTTAATTTTGGCTTTTTTAAATTAAACAAAAATAAATATATACGAGTATATAGGTATATATATTATTATTTCCATCTTTACATTAACCTACAATTAATATAATATATACCTATTAAATGCGCTTTTGCTCAATTAGATACATACTAATATTAATATTTAGATTCTTAGTTTTTATAATATTACATTTTAGCTGTGATGTATGCATAATATACTACAAAACGATATTTTAATACTAATAGTTTTGTTAATTATACATTAATTCATTATTATAATATGAGCACATATCTATAGTAAAATTACGTTTTCCCGAACATCATTCAAATCATCAAAGTTGTTGGTGATTTAATAATATTATTATATATTATATTATAAAAAAATTATTTTTTATTTCGATTAAATTAAGATCCCTATTATAGAATGAATGATTGAATTATATAATTTCCATACACATACATGCATTATTTCACAGCTTCTTGTCGATAATAGTCTTGCATACACAATAATATATTTTGTGTTATTTATAATAAACTAATGTGTTAGTCGTTAAATAATTACTTCATTGATCTCAGAAATGTGAAGACAAATATTTTTTTTAGATATTATTTTTTTATGAGTTTATAATATGTTATATTATATTGTTGAATGTGCACAAAAAAAAAAATCCACTAAAACCATACTTATATTGTTTGCATATTTGGTGAATTATTGTTAGTCTTTATAATATTTATAGTTTATAATTTATATATACCTACACTGTACACCATATCTTATGTACCTATTAACACACAATATATTATCTTGGCACATCTAAATATAGTGTTTATTGGTAAGACTTATAGGTACCATTATAACTATATAACTCGTACACAGTACATAAAGTTTTATAAGCATACCTATTAAGTTTTACAATATATTCAATTACTATTTAGTTAAAGTTGTTAATATTTTTAAAAATATATATGAAAATGTAAAACTTATTAAATATTAATCACACATTATTCATATTCTGCAGTTGAATATTTGTAATAATAATTACTTACCTAATAATTTACTTTTATTAAAAACCAATAATTACAAATTACAAAGTCCTAAATCACTGATAGAAAATCATTATAGAACTTTGTATCATTTTATGAGTATAAACTTCTGTAGGACGAGTGGGGCCTTCAAATCAGGCACTACACATTTCCATGGATGAACAGACCTTATTATTTTATAGATTATACCATACATAAATGTAATATATACATATTTGTATTATGTAATATTATGTGTATATTATATGTATGTAGTAATACCAAAAGATCAATTCAAATGTGCGAACATTTTGAAGTGGTACCTTATTTTAAAATTAAAATATTAATTAATAGAATAGAATATAAAATAACATTTGACTAAGAAAGTTACCTCTAAATGGTTCTGATTCGTCGTTATTATGTAAGTTGAATAATAATATACATTTTTGAATCTACATGGCTCTAGAAGATATTCAGATAAATTATTATAGAGTTTATTTAGTGGTTACACATAATCCATAATCAGTATTATGTGACAAATACTCATCTATGGTATTTATTTTTTCTTAACTCTTTCTTCCAAAAATTTAACTAAATAAGATTTTCTTTTATAACCTGATGAAATTTAATGAATAATAATTGTTTGGTTTTAAATTACAATCCATTTTAACAATAGCTAGTGTATTTAAGTTTTGATTATGAATAGTTGAACCTTGAAGTCAAATGAGCTATTTTTTGTTAATTCTTCTGCTGGAAATATTTGGTTAAATACATATCAAATAGCTCGTTAAAGCAATCCGAAAAAAGTTGTAAATCATAACTGTTTTAAGAGATTCTACCTTTATAAAATCACAATAGAACTCTATACCCCTGACCGTAAAATTCCACCTTCGCTTCCTCCCCAAGTCCCAACTAATATTAAGAACTACTAAAGATCTGAAATGCATTTATAATTAAGCTAAATAAGTAATAATAGATATAATAATGTAGATAGTAATATTAGATAGATATAAGTATATACAATAAATAATAGTAAATAATGAATTAGATAACTCAATAAGTGATGTATTATTAAATCAATATTACACATAGAATTATCAATATACATAAGTTTATTTGCAGGAGAGTACTTACCTAATGAATGTACTAGAAGAAGAAATTGGGTAAAATAAGAATTTATTTTTAGAATTGAAAGTATTAATTTTAAAATGTAAGTTCAATAAATTCAGGACAATCAATGTAATTATTGAGTAATTTAAATAAAAATTTCAAGTCAAGTAATTGAAATCTTTTTTCTAATGAAGTAATTCTAAAAAATCTATTAACATGGTCATAACCAGAATGAGGAAGTCTTGGATAACGGCATTTATTGCATAAAAATCTCAAGAAGTTATTTTGAACAGAAGATAAAAACTTTAATTTCGAATAATACTATCTGAATGTTAAATTAAAAAAGTATATTCTAAATTGGATTGAACTAGGGAATTATATACATTTTTTAAAGATGATTCATTATTAAAATCTGAGCACATACGTTTTAAAAGATATAATTTCATAAACAATTTATTTTTTATACTGTTAATGTGCTGTTTAAAAGAGAGTTTAGAGTCAAAAACAATGTCTAAATCTTTTATTCCATATTTACGAGATAGATTCAAATTTTCTATTGAATAGTTAAAAAGTAATGTATGTTTTTTTTTTAGTGAAAATGAAATAGTGGGACATTTGTCAATATTCAATATCATGTCATTATTATTGCAATAGTTATTAAGATTATTTAGATCATATTGAAGTTTTTTAGAATTATCTAAAGATTTAATTTTGTTTATAAATTTTAATATTATCTGCTAATAACAAGCAGTTAGATATCATTAATAAAAATATAAAATAATAATGGTAACAAGTGATTACCTCATATTACACAATTTGAGTTCGATTTGTTAAAAAATAATTTAACCATGACAAAAGTGAATCAGTAAAACCATATAATTATAGTTTAGAAATTAAAAGAAAATGGTTCACTCTATCAAAACAACAATAATACCCATCTAAAATAATAAAGTATACCCGAATACTAAAATATAATATCAATTATTTTCATCATAACTATTATTATTATTTATTGTTAATGCCATATTGTACAAAATAATTTTTAAATTATGGAAATCAAATTTCGTGTTTTAAAATTTATTATTTTTTTTATTTTGGATAAAAAATAATTATCCAGATAAATTGGCTTAGATAAGTTACATTTCTATCTAAGATTACTTAGATAACTTGGTAATATTTATCTAGATAAGATAAATGATTAATAAAAAATCTATCTAGATAATGCTCAACACTGACCAGTGACGACTTGGCCCCTAGATCATATACTATAGATGGAACCATTGCCTATCTCGATAATGCAATTCATCCGTGTCCAACATGACGACGGCTATTTATGCTAGAATTAAAAGAACAAACAAACAATACCTTCTGTGCATGTGCAAGTTATATTTGTTATCATAACTTATTTTTACCTTTGTCACAGAACGTTATTATAAATATCATGACAAAATAAACAGGCATGATCGCTAAATTATTTCACGCAGAAATTCTTCCCCAGACTTAGAAGAAAAACCATTTTTCATGGAATGATAAAAAATTTCAATTATAATTTACATATCATATTTATACTAAACTATAGAATTGACACCTATTATATCCTAATAGTGTCTGTCTGTCCGTCCAACCGTCCACCAAAAATTTTTTTAAATTGTAAAATATTGTTCTAAAATGCATAAAGTTCTTACGGATGAGGAGAAAAAAGCAAGAAGGTAAAATTACAACCGTGAAAAGAAAACGAAATGATGAGCAATCAACTAATTCGAAATGCAACTGCTAGTTCTTTTGCCATCAGTTCTGTGAGTACGTCTAAAACAAATAAAGATGTAAAACGTCGTCAATCCCGGTTTTTCGACATATTTTATTGGAATTATATTATTAACAAATATGTATACCTGAAAATTCCGAATTGTTTTTGTTAAATATTTATGTAATTTATTTATAAATAAATTATGAACTTTGAACTATTGTAACTTATGAAGTTATATTTATATTACTACCTCTACCCTTATAATAAACTTTATTTTATTTTGGATTACCATTTTTGTCAATGTTTGCCTTGTGGTTTACATAGGTGTAGTGGTTCACATTAAAAAAAGTATATAAATTGAATTAATTGAAATGCCTAATTGCATGGTACCTAGCTGTTCAAACAGCTCTGCTATAAGGTTTAGTAAGGCTTTTAATTATTATAGAGTACCGACATCTTTAATAAATCGTTCGAAATGATTTAATGCATGTGGTGTAATTAAAGGTACAGTGACAGATGGTAAGTCATTACTCTAAGCATGGACTTTTTATTTCATAAACTCACATATAAAACTTGATAAAATTGTGCATTTAGCACGAGTTTGTTCAAAACAATTTTCCCCAAAGGCGATGAAGAAGAAACCTTTAATACAGGATACTCGCCATGTCAAAGTAGGAAACTGAAATCAGATACTGTACTAAAATATTTATCTCCTAGAAAAGTAAATATTAATTATATTTTATAATAACATTTTTTTATTTATATTTTTTAAAACAAAATATAGTGAATGCTATGAACATAACATGATACTAATGATATATATGAGTATATGACAAATTACTTATATATACAAATAGGTACAAATTAAATTTAAAATATGTATTTTACAGATAAAAATTCCTAAAAGTATAATTTAATTCCATAAAACCAACTGGAATTATTTCAACTGAAGTTGCCACGTTACCAAATGAAGTATTGATCATAAATGTTGATTCTTTCGTTGAATCTCCTCTGGTAGTTAACAAAAATATTAAAAACATTTCAAATTAATTTTTTTACAATTCATTACCTCATGAATGTATTTTATATTATGTATTTTTATTATAATTTGTCAATGTGATCTAAGTATGGAGTGTTGAAATTCCCAATGAAATAGAAAAAATGTTTATCCCCAGGTTTCTCATTAAATAATTCGATTCTGATGTGTGTAGTCTATCTACTGATTATAGTTTGAATCTGAAAGGTTTTTAAAAACTAAAATTAATTTCTCAAAATATACAAAATTAGTTATATTTATTGATGAAATATGTTTTAGCATAACAAAGGCTGAGCATTTTTAAGGAAATAAATTAGAAATAAGTAAAATAGTAAATAATTAAACTAAACTTTTAATTTTAAATTAACTTCATTATTGTTAAAATATATTTATTTCTATAGGTATAATATATTAGTTAATAATAGCTAACAAATTTATTTTTAATTTTTAATTTAAAAAAAGTGACATGGGACAAAGTAATATTACTTTGTAGAAATCATTAAATATCACTTACAACAACAGCATTTTTAAACGTCCTGATAATGGAAAAATATTTATGTCTTTACTTATCTACTACACTTATTGAAGTTCATTAGGAATAACTTCAATGACCACGGATTTAACATAGATACTGAAAATGGTAATATTTAGGTTTATATAAATAAATATTAATAGTTATAGCTTTGTTTCAACTCACTTATATATATATTTATAATATAACATTTTTTTACAATTTCTTAATTTTAAGGTAACAAATATATTGGGAGAAATTTATTATAGTCTTTATTGCGAGTTCAATATTTAAATGACATGACCTTCACAATATAAAGTTACAGAGATGCATCTAAATGTTTGTGGTGTTCAACTTCAAAAAGTTAAAACAACGGCTCAACTATTTTCCAAAACAGTTGCAAAAGCAATGCAGTATTATGGAGACAAAGGAGTACTATTATCTAATTGGAAAGAAGTAATTATAATATTAATGAAACGATTTTGAACATTATAATGTAAAAATGTTTAACATTTAGTGGTCAAAAACTATTTTATTGATAAATAACTGGTTTGATCTTCACAACTCTCAACAAATGTTAGGGGATAATTTTAGTGCATTTGGAATAAAGTTTGATGAACAAATCAATATTTGAAATATTATGGATAATTTCATTAGTACAATGCAAGCACATAAAAAAAACTTATGCTGTTCGAAATGGACAATAGTACAGAAATTACCCGTCTCCAACGTACCAAAGTTAGGTCCGTAGCCAAGCGCGAATCATGCACCGCTCACATTAGAGCATTATACAAGCTCGCGCAACAGGTAAGGAGTGACCCAGATGTTGCCCCCAACTCGCTGTCGCCGAGCCCAAACTCGATGCCAATTGGAGTAACTTCTGCGTGGAGGACGATGCTCTCTTGGAGGTGTTGTGTGATCTCGGTCAGTTGTCCGAATACTCAAGTGAACTTCACGTAGAAATTAGTGGTATGGTTGACTTTGCTAAAGCGGTCATTTCTCACTATGAGGAGGAAAAACAAGCGTCCGCCGCGACCGCTGAGGCCACCCGTAATACGTCCACCCCACACGACGCATCCGTTTCGGGGGAATTTCGTCGTTTACCGGAAATTCGGCTACCGCATTTTAATGGTGACATTCACCAATGGCCAGCGTTCCGCGACCGGTTCGACGCGTTAGTAGCGCAACGCGTAAATTTAACGAACATTGAGAAGTTTTACTACCTAGTCGGTTGTCTACAAGGTTCCGCTGCTGACGTTGTCCTTGGTATCCCTGTGTCTGGTTCTACTTATGAATTGGCTTGGGGGACGTTGGTGTCGAGGTTCGATAAACCGCGCCTGGTCGCAAATGCTCTAGTCGATAAGTTATTACAGGCCCCGATCTTGGCAAACGAAAGTCTAATAGATTTAAATAAATTACTGACACTCTTCAATGAAAGCGTCTCCGTGCTCAAATCATTAAAGGTGCCCGATCTGGGCAACTTCATATTGTTTTTATTGGCCGTACGATGTTTACCGGCATCGTGTCGCACGATTTCCGAGTCTCAGTTAACGACAGATTTTCCGTCCATAGAAGACCTTCTCATATTTGTAAAATCGCGAGCCACGGTTCTTGAACGAGTGCAAGGACTTCCGTGCGCGTCAGTCACGTCCCTGCCAAAACCAAAAGAACGAGTTAACGTGGTGCCAAAATGGCCCCGCAAACCGAGCCATCTTCCGCACACTTCTCTCGTTTCAGCCACACCGCAAGCCCCATCTGTTACGTCGTTTAGATATTACGATAAGTCACACGCGGTCGAAGTATGTCGTAAATTCGGCTCGTTATCGATCGATGAGAGGACAAAATGGGCATTCGCCCAACGTATTTGTTTTTCTTGTTTTGGTGACGGTCATTGGGCTAATCGCTGTAAAACGCCCACAAAGTGTTCGGTATGTTCACGCCGACACCACACCTTGATGCACCCGAATACAACGGAGAGTGTCCCGTCTTCTAGTTCTACGCCACCCGTTTCGTCCGCATCTTTATTATCTGGTCAGGGTTCTCCATCGGTCATGCTCGGTACGGCACTAGTACATGTTTGCGACCGAGCTGGCAGTTATCAGTCCACGCGCGCGTTAGTCGATTCCGCGTCACAAGTTAGCGCCATCACGGTCAGTTGCGCAAAACAGTTGGGTCTTCGTTGGTCTCGGTGGACGGCTCCCATAACCGGGTTATCCGGCGTTCCTATAGTTAATGTTCAGGGGCGTGTAGAGTGCCATATTGTCCCGCGGTTCGCATTCGAACCGGCGCTATCGTTTCAAGCGTGGGTGCTCCCGTCCATAACCGGTGATCTCCCGCAAAGTTTATTAGATCCATCTGTAAAGAATCTTCTTCTTCTTCTTCTTCTCCTTCGCCTTCTCTCCCAACTATTTGGGGTCGGCCACCCTGGTCCTACACTTCCACTTAACTCTATCTCCCGCATCTTCTTCACTTATTCTCATTACTCATATCACTCGCCATTACATCCCCCCATCTCTTTTTCGGTCTTCCCCTCCCCCTTTTACTAACAACATGCATTTCCCTTACTAATCTTACTGCCTCAGTCTCATCCCTCCTTAATACATGCCCGA
>JAIPRL010002908.1:24123-52862 GCA_025469235.1 Pemphigus obesinymphae | reverse complement strand
TAATTACAATTGTTCCTATTTAAAGACTTTCCAAACACTATCAACATTTTAAAATTAATAGTCTCCTGCTTCAATCAGCTAAACACCTAATCAAAAATTCTAATTTAAATCAAAGTGATGGTATTCGCAATATTTTTTCTATTTCTAAAATTTTAAATAAAATTCCTAACGATTTTCCAGAAATTCTTAAAATTATAACTATCCTTTTGACTTTTCCAATTTCAACCGCATCCAATGAGAGTTTCTTTTCTTTGCTTATGCTTGTTAAAACACATTTACGATTGACAATGGGTGATCAACGGCTCAGTTATTTACTCGTAATAGCTGTAGAAAAAGATAGGTACTGTTTCAAAAATAGACCTAAACCAAGCTATTGACATGTTTGGCAACATGAAGTCTAGGAGATATCCAGTAATTGCTTAAAATAATTTAATTTAAAATACTTATTGTTGTGTTTTTAAATATAATTTAATAGTTTTATTTTGTGTATGTACATTTAAGCATAAAACACCAATGTGTATTTACCCTATTTAGGAAGCGACTTATGGGAGATAAATTCCCTCAAACAAATCCTCATCAAGTAGGTAGGTATTATAGTTAGTCTCTCACCTCGCTTTTAGTCAATATTATTTCCGAAAAAATTGGGGTATTTGTGACTATGACAATAAATATAAAATTATGTAAGATAGTATTGAGATAAAATATAAGCGGGAAAATGTTTACGAGCGCAGCGAGCGGTTTTTTTCCGTTATTTGGGCCAGTCAAAAATTTTGCCCCCCCCCCTTTCAAAAACTGAAATGACGCCATTGTCAAAATTGTTGTCATGTGATGATTGTAGTAATTCAATGAAATTGAATTCATCAATTAATGACATTTTTTATTTGGGCATAACTTTATATTTTTCCCTGGGCATCAAACCCAATATAATGGGTAAAGCCTCCCTAAAGATTTTAGAGCTAGTTGTGCCACTGATATTACTCGATATCAGACCCATTGATACTGATTACTGATTTGCAATAAATAAAATAAATCTATCAAATATAAAATATTGCACGTCCCTAAATCTAATATTGAAATTTATGAATTTAAGACTACAAAAGCGCAAGTAAACACTATTTATTATATTATATTTTAAATGCAAATTTTAGAATTATAATGAAAATGATTAGTATCTAAAGATGTAAAATAACTTACCAGGTAAATCTAAAAACAAAAATCTAAGTATTAGTTTAAACTGTTTATTATATTTTAGACCCACGTTTACATTTATTAATTATTAATATTATAGTAAATAGTTTTTTTAGTTCTCTTAACACTTGTATAATTAGTGAAAACGAGTAATGATAATGATTCTGATAGAGACATAAATAACAAAATTATGTCTGAGGAATACCCTTATGAAAACATTCACGATAAATTTATTGGATTACAACTATAGTAGTTCCTGATTATCAAATTGTAATTATGACAAATTCTACTAAATATGTCACTTCCCAAGAATATTTAGCATTATCAGAACAAAAAACAGAGTATTATGTAAGTAATTAAAGTAATGCTAATACTATAATGTAACATTATTATATTGATTATATAAAACTAAATATACAATTTGATATGTTTATAATAACTTATTATTATTATTATAATTATCATATTTGAATAATTATACATACCGTCCCCGTGATTTGTATGACAATACATTTGGATATCGTATAAATTTGCTATAAAAAGAAAAAACCATTAATTAATATACGTTTAATATTTCTCAGTAACGCTTCGTGGGTGAAATTTCTGATGGTACACAACCAAAAAATATTACAGATTAATAACAAATATAATAATAACTTTATATTATGTTATTTTTTCTAAAATATCGATATAATAAGTACTGTATTTACGAACGACATACCATCACAAAATATAGTTAAATACGTAGTTAGTGGTTCAAACTAGTTTTGTACGCCATGCTATATAATTTACAGTGTGTATTTTTCGCCGGCACGACAATTACTAAAACAACGATAAATAAATAATAATTGTATATACAAAAACACGCATAATTTATTGAAATTTTAGGCGGTGCACGTGCGCATGTGCTACTTAAGAGCCACTGCTGATATTTCTTAATAATATGTGAAAGATAGTATTCCAAAAGGTTCTATTTCCATACATTTTTCCCAAAACGTAGGTACTAAATATTTACACAGTTGCGTTAAATGTACTAATTCCCAATGCTGGGTATTAATTAGTTAACAGTTAAGTTAATTTTGACTTTTAACTTAACTTTTTATAATCAATTATTGTTAACTTAACTCATTTTTGTTTGAAGTAACTTTTAAATAACAAGTTACTTTTAATTAAAACTCAGTTAAGTTAATTTTAAAACAATTGATACATTTTAATTTCATATTGTGTTTATTGTCAAAATGGTTGAATAAAAATAAGGTTGTTTTGTCACTACTCATAATTATTATATTATGAGAATTATTTATTTTTCGAAAATATAATTAAAACAAGGATACCTATATATTTTATAATAATCTCCCCGTAATATTAATCGAGGAATATATTAGATTTCCCACCAATAATGAATATTTAGGTAGGTAGGTACTAATTTACAATAAGCAATTTCCCTTTGTTAGAATTTTGAAAAAATATTAAGTAACTGCTAATCAAATATTTTTATGAGCCTATTTGTTGTTAATTTTAATAATAATTATTATAAATACATTATAGTGTTTCCAATAATATTTTTCTACTGGTTTTTAAAAATTTTTAAATGTATTTTTATTTATTTAATTATATTATTATGTTTTTATGAAAATAAAAATAAAAAATAATATAAAATTATATATAATATAATAATAATATAAATATAATATTATAATAATATAATAAATAAATAAAAATAACAGAATTTTCAAAAAAATAATAGATACTTAATTATATCTATATGTATATCTCGAATATTATATTGACTCTTACAAAAAAAAAAAAAAAAAACTCAAGTTATTGAGTTATTTTTTAAGATAACTTAACTTAATTCTTGAAAAAAATACCCATTCATTTTATACTTTTACATTTTTTTTTTTTATTAACTTAACTGAGTTTAAAAAAATTCATGCTAATTTAACAATTTTTTTTGGACTGGGACGATCACTTGCTTTTTTGCAAATGTTTTGAAACCGGGCTTTAGAAAAAATTCTTGGACCGGAATGGGTTTCTTAATCGCTTAGCTTTTTTTTGAGCTGGGCCAGGCTTGGGCTATTTTTTAGATTTTTCGAACCGGACCGGCCTAGGCTTAAGATAAAAAAATTCTTGGAACGGACCGGTCTTTTTAAACGATTACCTTTTATTTTGGGTTGGGACCGGGCTTTATTTTACAAGATTTTTTGAACCGGATCGGGCTAGGCTTAAGAAAAAAATTGTTGAACCGGGGCGAGCTAAAAATTGTTGGCCCTAACAGGTCTATAGAAAATATGTAAAAACCAACAAGTAGATGATACTAATAGTACTTACTTAATTTATTCAAGAAGAATAATGGGCCCCAATGCCCTATAGATTCATATGGGGCGGCTCATGAGTTCACACATTATAAGATATAGGTACTTGTATAATGATTAACATATAAGATTTAATATTATATGTACTAGCCAAAACACTCGGATCTATATGAGATTTCAGTCTTAGTATTCCATTTATACTTTTAATGTGTCATATTGATACATTTTATCAATATAAAAATGATATAAATAATGTGGTTCAAACTCAAATATCTAATTGCTCTGAGATAGTCAATTTGGACTTTGAATTAATATATGTATAATTATAATAATATTATAGATATACCTATCAAAAGGTTAGGTTAAAATGTATAGGTAAAATTATATTAGCTATGAACATTTCAGGCTCAAAGAAATGTAAAAAAATTTAACTTTTTTTTATTTAATCTAAAGGCTTCCAATTAATATATTTATAACTTTTTATTTTCACAATTTGTAATTCGTAAATAATAAAAATTGCAGGGTTTGACTAGAGAATTTTTTTTAAATAATATATATCTGTATATTTGCCATCAAAAACATAGGATAATTTGTAAATCAATAAACTGAAGAGAACTATTATGTATATTGTGTGACAAAAGGATGTCAATTAGGTTCTAGAGTAAATTGTATAAGACAGTCGTACAAAATATTAGGCTACTTATAGGAAGATACAATAAAAATGAGTGTAGTAGAGATGTGAACGTTAAGGTGAATGAGTGGAGTGACTAGTGAAGGTAAAAAAAGAAATTAGTATATAAGACGTAGTATCATAAGGATTAACTTCGATAGTTTAATGAAAGAGAATGGATTGAAATTACTCGGGTATGTTTAAAGAAAAGAAAGGAAGATAAAGACCGAAAAGGAAGTGGGGGGATATAATATAGAGAGATATGAGATAGACGGGTGTAAGGTAAGAGGATGCGAGATATCAAGTGAAGTGGAAGTAGAGGACTAAAGTTGTCGTAATTAAATATTTGGGGAAGAAAGCGAAGGAGATAAACAATAAATTTGGAGAAAAAATTGTAGGTAAATACTATCGATTAAAGATAAAAAAATATGAAATTCATGAGGGGTGGTATACTATATTTAAACCATTAATTATATTCTACTCTTTAAAATTATACCTATATAATTAATATTATAAGAAATTATAAAAATATATACGTATTTTTCCCTATCATTTTCGTGTGATAGAATATGGCTCAATTGTATATTAGATCTAGGGCTCTCCAGGAATTAAGACCATTTTATTTTATCTCATGCTTTATTTATCCAAATCGAGGAAGATTACAGTATAAAATCCATGTGTTAATTTTTTATAATAAATATAGCATGACTTTGTATAATACAATATAAAGAGTGTCACATGATGGAATTATTTATTGTAATTTGTCTTAAATAAATATAAATGTATAACCTCAGTTCTTTATAAGATTATTAGATAGGAATAATTAAGCTAGACTAACAGAATAAATAATTTTTATTTAAATAATATGATTTATATTATATTTTAATTTCTAATAGTCCAATTAATTATTTTATGAAAATACAATTAAAATGTCTTAAATTTATCTACGAAATATAGGTATTACAATAATTAAATCCTCATGGGGGACTCTGTATTTATAATATATGTAAATTATTTATAAAAGTAGTACATAGGTACCTACCTGGTAAAATATATTTTTCGAACAGATAATAATATGCTTGCCCATAACCTTAAAAAAATGTATTTGGTATGTCATTCACATCGCATTATATTATACTCGTTGTTCAATTTTAACATTAAGAGAAATATGATATGTTGATCTATGCTATACTCGTAATCCACTGTTCTCTCCTCCACTGGTGAACTAGTCCCCGCGATGTGTGCTTTTCTTTATAATATATGTATCGATGAAAGTATAATTTATCTCAATTGTTTATTAGTTGTCACTGTTAAGCGTGCTGTACATACTTTGTTCGTTAGTTTTTAAAGTATTAACGTTTTTTTTTTTTTTTTTGATAGTAACCAAAGTGTTTGTCTCCTACCTATCAGCCAAATATATTCCTAACGATTTGCATCGTTTATTTATTATCAACTTATAATTTTCAGAGTAATAAACAGTTTAAAGGGCCTCGCAACTGTCGTATATTAAGGAGTATTATATAGGAATTTTCGTATTCTATTGCTGGACGACTTTATACTTGTGTGAATAATTCACAATTATTGTAAATGATGATTAGTAACCTGTATCAAAATTATACCCGATTATGTTACATGCACCAATGTACACATATCAGCTATCTAATTTGCAACCTTACAAAAATGCATATTTTTCCCTCGAAGAAACTATTCTCATTCCATCAGAACTTCAAAATGCATACTACTCTAACAATAAAGTTTAAGATTTTAATAAATTCCTTGTAACTTTCTTGAAGTATTGTAAAAATTTCAAACATTATATTTAGTGAATTAAATATTTGTATTGGAAATAAAGCGATTTTTTTTATATTTAAGCTTTTACAATAAAAAATGAAAAATATTCTTGGTACGACACCTCAAGCAAATTCTAAAGAAAACAAAAAAAACTTGAAAATTAATATTGGAGTAAACATCATCTAGTACATTGCGCCAGCCCTGTCCATTCGGAAATATTAATTTTTTTTTCACCATTAATCAGCACCTAATTTGCATGAGTTTGCACGATTAAAATTAGAATTTGCACCGTATTAGTTTTTCCAGTATATCAAAAAATGTACAGATTTATGAAATTGTTTTATTAATTTTTTAATTAGCACATAACATGATTATATTATTAAAATTTTCACGATACCAATTTTACTGCTAAATCAATTTTTCCATTGTTACATTACATTAGACCCGTACAGATCTCATACAATTTACATTTTTTATATGTGCCAAAATTTAAGACCTCAGAATAGTTTGACTACAATCCACTATAGTATATTATTATCCCAATGGTTTAGATATTTTGAAAATTTCATATATACTTCACCAATATTTTAATTTTTATTTTATTCCATTTAGAATTTGCACGATACTGATTTTACTACTATTATATCAATGTATCCATAATTGCGCAAATCCAAGAACTAGAATATATAATATAGGCATGCAGTTAAAGGAATATATTACCACAGTAAATGTACTTGTAAATATATTAAACATAATAATATAATATGTAATACATAATATATACTGAATATTTTTCATAGAACTAATTCTTAATGGCCTCATTCTTATTCTCAGTAGGTGCATAGCCGTTGATTATAACTAAGTTGTACCATTTACACTTTAATTCTAAATAGCATATTCTATTACTCATTGCTTCGAAACATTTTACGTTAGGTAGTAGTTTGTCGCTTACGATAAAGCCAACCCCTATTTGATGATCTAGTCCACCACTGTAAAAATAGATCCAATTATTTGTTTTTAGGTTTCCTTGCCCCGGCCATCTAGTTTCTTGAATCGCAACTATATCCAGTTAATATTGTTGAAGACTCGATATTATTGTCGTCAGATGTCCGGCCCTATACAGCGATCTTACATTCCAGGTTCGTACCTATTAAAAAGTCCTTTAGCTCCAAATTTTTATCCTAGGCGATTTTCGTTCAATTGTAACAATGTGTTTTTTAGCGAGGTAAGGTTGTTAGCCCTACGCCCAACCCCCAACCTGGAGGACCAGACTATCCCAACCAATTAATGTCAGGGTAGGGCTATTATGGTGCACTTACTAAGATGCACCGGGTGATGAGGACGCCACTTTCCCTACGCCTTTAATATAATATTATACCTATATATTATACATAATTTACTATGTATCTGTAAAAATTGTGATAACTGTTCCTAAAGTTTTAAGTTTATAATGCATTAAATTTATCGTTCTGTTATATCGTGGACTAAAATTAATTACACGTGGTACAAAAAGCACTAAGTCATAATTCTCCGACTGGATAGACAGGTTGAACCGATTACGTATTGTGGGAGCATTAAATAAATATCAATATCTCGGGTTTGGATAAAGCACAACTTTAATATTTTCTGAAAGCACTAATTAAGCACTAAATATTGACAGTATAGCGGGAATTAGTCCTCAGAAGACCTCGGGAAATATTGTCCACCTTCGCGTCCAATTGTAATGCTCCTCAGAAGCAAGGACATCGGAGGCTTTATCCACTTACAGCGGGCAATTTACTTAGTTTTGGAAGTGAGGACACTGGAAGCGTTATACATATATTATAATATAAGGTCCTTGGCATTTTATTATAATAGCGGGATTTTCAAGTATAACCGTAAATTACTAAATTTAACTTTTACAATGGATATAAAGGAACATACAAAATATATTTGTAGTTTTAAAATTAAATTACATTCATTTTTGTATGAATAAATCGGAAAACCAAAAGAAAAATATAAAGTAAAATGTTTTTAATAAAAATGGATTTCTAAGCAATCTCCATATTATTATAACAGAAAATAACTTACCAACTGCATCATTGCCTTTTCTTTCTAGAAAACAAGTATAATATAATTAATATTATAAATATTTGAGTTAAATTTGATAATTTTACTATTATAACGGTATAAAATGATTCGGTTACAAAATATGTTATCAAATTATAATCATTCAGATTAAACATAATGTTATACAGTATATTAAGTTTTTAACTAATAAATTATAATTATAATAAACGTGTTCATTTTATTTAATATTTTAGAAAACCAATATCAATACATAATTTTTAAATTCTTATATTATGTAAACTATATACAAAGTAATAATTAAGAAATAAATGTACGTAATATTCAATGTTCATACATTTACTGTTTATTCATTTATTTTACTTACTCAATTTATTGATTGCATATGTAGCACAAGTCCCCCTGGTGTCATAGCCGTCTAACAAAAATCGATTATAGTTAAATTGTTGTTATCATACATCATTTATTAAAATACTATAATAAGTAAATTGAATTTATATAATTGTCTGTACATAAGTTGGAAAGATAAAATATACCTATGTAAGATATATATGGGTGTTTACTATACACAATGTTGAATTTTTAATGTGTATACATCTATAGACGCACTATATAAAATTTCGAGGGGTTTACGTAAGTTAACCTTACCGTTATATAACATTAGGTTAGCTAATACTACGTAACAGTTTATATGTAGTTATACTTCTTTACTGAGAATAGTTATGTAAGATAGCAATAAACGTTAAATCAAACATTCCAATAGAGTTATTGACTAAAAATAATAATTTGCACAGCTAATGTGCTGAAAACTTCCAATTTATAGTTCTATTTACGAGCGTTTTTCACTGAACTTAATAAAATAAAACTTGAGTTTTAAACTTTGAATTAAATAAGACTGTTGTACCGCTGTTGCATAACCCGCGAAGAAAATTGTATATAATATTTGATACAAACGTAGTGAATGAAAAAATAATATCGCATACCGTTGTCTAACATTCGTCAGCGGTATAGGTAGATACCATAGAGTAATACCATAGAACAATACCAAAGTGTCACTTAAACTAATAAGAAATTATTGTGTAAAAACCACGAACTAAGATTATATGGACTGGCAACGGGATCAGTATTGGTGATCACGTTTTAATACGGAATTTTCGTGGTGGAGGTTTTTACAAGCCGAAACGCTATCTACAATTTGCTTTAATGAGTGGCCTGTGAACGATTCAACTATTCAAGTGTTTAACCAAAAATTTCGTGGTGGGGGGCTATTACAAGCCAAAGCGCTATCTACAATCTGCTTTAATGAGTAGCCCGTGAATGATTCAAGTATTTAACCAAAAAATATTTTTCGTGAAAGATTTGGTTAGTTTAGTATTGAAAAAATATATTAGGAACGCTTTAGCTCGCAAAATCTCTATAAAAAAAGGTATATTTACTATATAGTCTCTAAGAGACATATGATTAAAAAATATACCAATATGACAACTCAGTATATATTTCAAGGTCACATAATTGTTTTTGTCAAGAACAATAGAATAGGGGACAGTGAGTAGTAACGTAGGCCTGGTATTATTGAAGTGGTGTTTCTTAAATCAACAGTTTATACCAAGACTTTTTCCATCCGAATTAACTCGAACTCCGAAACCCAAATTAACCCTAATAAATCACATAAGCCGAAACCCAAATAATCCAAACAACAAAAATGGACAACACCCAAATTAACCCAAAACTCGAATAAATATTCAGGTTAACCCTAAACCCGAATTATTAAAGCAATTTAAAAAAATTAAGTGACATATCAATTTGCATGTATTTTTTACAACAAATATGGTAACACTGCTTATTAACTGCTATCATAGAACATATGTATATTTTGAGAACTTTCTAATAATTATTGTTATGATTACAATAACGGAAAAGTTATCAGTGAACAAGCACATGACGTACTCGTAAATGTTAAATGTTTAAAAATTAATTGTGGTCGATTATTTTTATCAATTTTATCTTGTCCTTATAAGTAAGTATCTATATATTTTAAAGTTTTGTATTATCGAAATGTGACTCTGTAAATTAAATTAAATTACTATATTTCTATTGTTTATGATATTTATATTTCATAGAAATGCCCAGAAAACAATCGTTTCCAATACATCAATTTTTAAATTTAATTTATCGAATGGAAAATCAGTGTACTGATTGGAACTTCCAAAAAATAAAATAATAATAATAATAACAAATATTTAAAAAGGTAGTTACTGTCACTAACTACCACCTCTCAACGGTAATTTAAAATGTAGTCAGTAAAATAACCACCCCCATTCAAAGAGTTAAGATGTAAACTGAAATTAACGTTTAATATTATATACTATAGACTAAATAAATACAAATATTACTGTTTATTATTAAATCTAGTATTTAGGTTCAAATATAATTATTGATAAATGGTAATTTAGTCATTATTATTTATAAATCATTTTTATTCATTATTATTATATTAAAATTAAAATTTGATGATTTTAACAAATTGGCATTTACAGTGGTGTAGAAAGAAAAATTTTCGGGGGGGGGGGAGGGGGTGTATACATAAAAGTTGAATCTCAGAGTCTAAGTATTGTTAGAAAATGACTTGCATATTTTTAATGATCATAATAATATGAGAATTTGATCTATTTTTAACATCATTTTATGCTTCTAATTTTCATCGAAAATGTTTTACATAAGTATTTATTTTAATATATATATATATGAGTACTTGTGACTATTTATAATTATTATATTATATAGGTACTCAAAGTCATAAAATTATATACTTTTATTTTGCGTATACGTATTTCAACAACAAGCGTGTACCAACAACAATAAAGTATTTATTCTTCATGATTTTGGATTTTTTAACATGTTATAGAAAAGTCATTATTCAACACATCAGCATATAATAACGTTAAAAAATAGAACAAGTTCTCATATCTTTTTTATGTAAACCTATGTTATTTTTCTACGATTAATCTACCGAAAACCATATTTGAATCACAAAAGTAAGTATTACATGGTTATTTAACAAATAGCATGATTACATAACAACGAAAAGTGCTACTAACACAGATCTATTTTTAAATTACTTTTAAGATGTACTTAAATATTTTTCAAATATAAGGTTTTTATTTTTCTTAAATTTCGTTAAAATTTCCTATACAAAACCCCTAAAAATCGAATGTGTTTCATGTATCTCTAAAGACATTTGCTATACACGGCGTTTATTCCGTCGTAAACCCAGAATACGCGTCGTTGAAATGTACAATTTAGAATTTAGATGGGTACCTAATTAAAATTGTCTTACATATTATAATATAATACCTACATAGCTTTTAGTACATACTATATAAAATGGAATAATTAAGTAGGTATTAATAATTGTATTACATAAGTAGGTACCACACTGACTTTAACTAGTTAGTGTGGCCCGGTCCTCCTGGTAGGGGGTTTAGCGTAGGGCTAACAACTCTACCTAGTAAAAAAACAATTATGTTCAGGAACAAACAAATTTGCCTCGGGACAGAGTTTTTGGAAAATCGACTGGAAAACGAAAAAAGGACTTATCTTTCGGAACTTGGAACGTACGCACATTATATAAATCTGGAGCAGTTCACAACATAGTGAATGAAGTTGAAAAATATAGAGTCAAATTAACAGCATTACAAAAAATTAGATGGACCAATACAGGGACGATAAATATAAACGAGACAACTATCTTCTATGGTAACTGTACTGATCAACGTCAACTAGGAACGGGTTTTGCAGTACACAAAGATTTAGTCCCTGTAGTTAAAGAATTCAAAGATATTAATCCTAGAATAAGTATGTTAACAATAGAAACAAAATGGTTTGATATAAGCTTCATGAATGTACATGCTACAACGGAGGACAAATCTCAAGATGAGAAAGAAACTTTTTATGAACAATTGGAAAGTACGCTGAACTCGATTCCTAGCAATAGGATACAAATTGTCCTAGGAGATCGAAATGCCAAAGTTGGGAAAGAAACAATGTTTAGACAAGTGGCAGGGAAACACAGTCTACACGAGGAGACAAATGGCAATGGACTTAAACTAATTGACTTGGCAACCGGGAATGGGTTAGTAATAAAGAGTACAATGTTCCCACATAAAAATATTCATAAGGGCACATGCAGGTCACCAGATGGAAGATATACTAACTAAATAGACCATATTCTGGTCAATTCGAGATTTAAAAATTGCATCCAAGATGTGAGATCGATAAGAGGAGCAGACTCGGACTCAGATCACTATCTCGTAAGAGGTAAAATGAAAATAAAACTCAAAAGACGCCCTCATACAAATATGGAACAACTTACCAGATATGATGTAACAAAACTGGATGACCCAAAATGTATAAATACCTTCAGACATAAAATACGTCAAGATTTTAATAGCTGCGACTTTAACAGCATAGTCACGGTAGATGAAAAGTGGAATAAAACTAAGAATATAATAAACAAAACATCTGATGCTGTAATAGGAAAACAAAAGAAAACGAAAAAACCATGGTTTAACGATACATGTATGAGAGCCCTAAAACGTAAGAAAGAAAGTAGAAAACAGTGGCTTAAGGACACAGACAACGTAGAAAAAGAAAACAACTACATAATATGCAAAAAAGAAGTAAACAATATAATCAGATATGAAAAGAGAAGGTACACCAAGAACATGCTATAAGAAACAGAAGAATACCAAAAAATGAATACGTCACGTCAGCTATTCCAAAATATCAATGCCCTTAGAAAAGGATTCAAGAAACAAGAAAAGTTCCTAAAAAATTGTGATGGTACATTGATTACAGATCCAAACGATATCTTGAATAAATGGAAAGACTACTTTGAGAACCTCCTTAATTATGACCAACCCATAGACTCATTCACTTGGACTGACGTAGAACCAAACGAAAGCGAATACCTTCCACCATCCAGAATTGAGATAGCAGAACAAATTGAGAGGCTAAAAAATCATAAGACTCCGGGTGAAGATGGAATCCAGGCTGAGATTCTAAAGAGTTTAGATGAAGAAGCCATTTCCAATATACATAACCTAGTAGAATTAGTCTGGAAAGAAGAAAAAATCCCGGAAGATTGGAGAACCGCATTAGTGTGTCCGATATACAAAAAAAAACGATCCACTCGAGTGCAATAATTATAGGGGCATTGATTTACCCAATACAACATACAAAGTTTTATCGTATTGCATCCTAGATAGAATTAAACCAATCTCCGAAGGAATACTGGGAGACTATCAAGGGGGCTTTAGACCAAATAGATATACTACAGACCAAATATTTAACATAAGACAGATATTCCTAAAAATGTGGGAATTTGATAAGGAGGTATATACCTTGTTTGTAGACTTTGAGAAAGCATACAATTCCCTACATAGATCAACCCTATTTAATATATTAAAAGAGTTCAATGTGCCAAAAAAGTTAATTAATCTGATTAAAGCGACTATGGAAAATTCTGAAATAAAAATAAAAATAGCGAATTCTACTTCTAAATCGTTCAAAGTAACATCTGGTTTAAGGCAAGGGGATGCATTATCTCCAATCCTTTTTAACCTATTTCTGGAAAAGGTTGTCAGAGATATGAACAAAGCAGAAGGTATAACTTTAGGAAAGTCAAAGATAGGCCTGCTAGCATATACCGACGATATTGCCATCATAGGGGACAATATCGAAATAGTAAAAATACATTGTAAAAAACTAATGGATGCTGCAAGTAAAGTCGGTCTCAGAATAAATGATAATAAGACGGAATTTATGAAACTCAATAGAAGAGACAGGACGTATTGCCACGGAGAAAGTATGAATGTAGATGGACATATATTCGACAGGGTTCCACAATTTAAATACTTAGGTGTCCTTTTAACTCAGGACAATGATTTAATTGGCCAACAACTGCTATTTTGGTATGGGAACCCTGCTAAAATCTAAATCAATATCTCTAAATTTAAAAATAAACATATACATGACATTAATACATCCTGTCATTCTATATGGGTCAGAAACATGGGCATCAAGAAATATAGAGGAAATAAGATTGGACAAATTTGAAAGGAAAGTTTTAAGACGAATCTATGGACCTTGTCTCGACTCAAGAACCGAAGAATGGAGAATTCGAACTAATGAGGAACTACAAAACTTGTTCCAAAGACCATGTATTTCAAGGGAAGTCGCAAAAAGAAGACTGATGTGGGCAGGTCACGCTTGGAGGAAAAAAGACGCTATGATAAACACAGTAATTAAAGAGGAACCGAAAGGAAAAAGACCACTAGGCAGACCACGCTACAGATGGGAAGACTGTGTGAAGAGAGAAGTTAAAGAAGTAGACCCAAGAGAAAACTGGAGAGAAATAGCTGAAAACAGAATAAGATGGAGGGAAATTTGTTTTACGGGATGGTCTTAAAGGCCGGAACCCCCCCCCCCCATACAGTTGTTCATCTTTCTTAAATGAACATCTGAGAAATAAAAAAAACAAATTATTTCTGGTGAAGGGGTAATATAACCACCCTACCCTCTGCTAAGTGTGTTCCTATATAAAATACGAGTACATCCCAATAATTATATTGTACCAAGTGGAATCACTCAATTATACAGTATTTCAGTATCTATAATTTCAATTAAATTTCTAAAATTTCATTATCCATACAGATGCATTCGATTTCAATTTTTTTTTATGACATTAAATATTTTTCAGGCAGATACTTTATTTTTGAACATGTGAAATGAAATGTTTGATTTTGGAAACCATGTGTTTTGATCAATACTTTTTTAAAATTAAATTTTTTGTTTAATATTATATGTGGACTCAGCTATATAAGTATTGGAATAAACATGCTATAGCAGTTTAAGAACTTTTTTCTATATATAACTATGTTCAAATAGTAAAATACATAAAAAAAAAGTGTTATATTAATTTATAATACTTTTTATTGAAAATTCTTTAGTTTTCGAGAATATTTTCGAAAAAAGCATATTTTTTGTATTTTAAAATATTCCTTACTTCATCAAGATTAATTTTCAAGTATTTACGATAATATTGTACTTTTAAAAACAAATATGATTTGACGAAAATGGATCTGAATATTAGTACAATTATTTGGATGAATAAGATAAGATATATTATATTGAATTTAAAAAGACATATATATTTATATATAAATAATTTTCCAAATAGGTATGGATTACATTTTTAAAATTCAATTGAATTATTTAATTATGATTCCAAGTCTCGATTTATTTTTTGTTTAAATTACAAGATAGTAACAATTTGAATATGTACTAAGTCAAACCAAGAAAAAATGAATACCTATTCAGCACATACATTTTTCTTTATCTTGTCCGTATATATTTATAGTTTTTATATATGTACCCTTTGCCATCTATATTATTCAGTAAACTTTTGATGACTTTGTCTTTAAGAAATTATAAAAAGAGTTAAATTAAAAAAGGAACAATTTCATTACCTAAAAGTTTATTGGTATTCGAAAGAAAACATATCCTGGGAGCTTATTTGAAGGGTAGAGTACTTGAAAATCGATCGACGTCCAACAACACCAATGTTTGGACACTAAGTGATTTATTATGTTAATTTGAAATTTCACGTTTTATTTTCGTAATATATTAGCATATTGTATAAATAATTTGGTAGCTAAAATACCTTCAAATTATTTTAGGAAAAAAAATATATTTTTAAACCTGTATAAAGTTTAAATTTTCAAAAGTTTTTATTGATGTAAGTAATGTCTTCTTACTAACAAAATCTGTAGATTGGTGTTTTATTATTATTTAAATTATTCTTGCAAATTATTTTTATTTATATTATTTATTTAACATATTTCAAGTAATAAAAATGTAGTTAGTATGGATTAGTGACACTTTGCTCATCGTGTAAGATTATGCAGAAACTTGATTGAATGTGACTCACTACTAAACTTAAACACTAATAAATAACTTGATTGATATGAAACTAGGAATTCAAATGAACGGGATTTCTAATATTTTTATCTATATCATAAATTAACCGCATAACTTTCACAAATTTTTATACTTTATACCTAATTTCAGGTCTGTTTAAATCATAGAACTATTAAATAAATTCCACATCGTTAATATATAATATCAGATGTATGTAAACATTTGTAATAATTATGTTGATAACCCAAATGTAATTATTAAGAAATAATTTCGGGTTATGGGTTTCGGGT
Source organism: Pemphigus obesinymphae (assembly GCA_025469235.1). Lineage (NCBI taxonomy): Eukaryota > Metazoa > Arthropoda > Insecta > Hemiptera > Aphididae > Pemphigus > Pemphigus obesinymphae. Next base: position 36,561 of record JAIPRL010002908.1, on the reverse strand, counting down.
TTTGATTTTTTTGTCTGGTTCTGGCTTTGTAGTTATATAACGATTTAAGTATTTTTAGAATCATGGGTTTCTGCCGTTTCTGGTATAAAGCAGTTTTAAGATTTTGCCGATTGTACGGGGTTTCAGTATTACTTAAAACCAATTTTCTATCAAACACACAATTTACTCCAAATATCCTACGTGACCTCCCCCCACCAACCAAAAAAATAAAAATCATATCATCTTAAAACCATCATATTCCTAATTTCGCTCAGTATCTAAAATTTTAAATAAAAATTACATTTTTGAAACATTGAAGACTGAATCGTATATAGTACCTACTTGGTATTTTATATCCTAGAGATCCTATCCCTAATTATACCTAAATGTATCTCATAACTTAATAGTTTACATATTCGATGAATAATATACTCAAATTATAAATTAAATACAACTTATTTTATTGATGAAATATTGGTATATAATGATATTTATCATAATTATATATATTCGCTAGTTGATTTACCTGTCCCCTCTAAGTTAAAGTAAAACAAATTAATTAGTAAAATTTAAATCTACTTCTGCTCATTCTCTACTTAAAAGTCGGATTTTTCAGTGGGCATCTACATCATTCAAGGAATAATTTCTAAAAAAAAATAAACTTTTCTAAAAGGTTTCTATGTTTAGTAATTTGGGTTGGATGTTAAGTATATATTTCAACTCACTTCCTTCCTTTAATGATTGATTTTTGAAAAAAAAAACCTTTCCTTTTTAATATTATTGTTCTTATTAACAAAATAATAAAAATTATAGTATATACTTACGTTAAATCTATTTCCTCATTCACCTTTAAAGGTAAAATTTCTAAAAATATTTTCTTAGCTGACGCCTATTGTCATTAAATAAAGGAATATTCTATGAAAATTTCAGATTTCTAAGACTAGTCGTTTGAGATGGGTGTTGAATAAATTTGAAAATTATTTCCATCTATTTCCTCTATTGGTGGACGAATTTACAAAATTTTCCATGTCTATTGCTATTCTTTCTGTTTTATAATTTATATACAAAATAAATTAAACCACATTCATCCAAATATTTATTTAATTTGTAAACTAAAACAAAAACCATCTATATATGATCAGTGATCAGTAGTTCTCGAGTGATAAGCGCAACTACTGACAAATAAATAGAGATACGTCGCGTTTATATATATATATATAAGAGAAGATAACCAGATGACACATATAAATCATTTTTTAGTGAATTAAGTGCTAACAATAATTTCAGAAATTTTAGGAAAATAATTTGTTTGTTACTGGTCAAATGTGTTTATAATATTATAGGTAGATATTCTATGGTAAATAAATATTAAAATTCTAAAATCAATATTGTTTTTAATTTAAAAAAAAATATTATATATTTATAAGTACAAATTAATTTGAAGTTACTATATTTATATTGAAATGTAATCTACATAATGACTTTCTTCATTTTTGTAATGGATTATTTATTCTGTGTAATAACAGTTTTGTTTATTTTTAAATGTGAATTAATAACGCTCAAAATAATTTTATATATATAAATGCGTCTATGTATGTTTTTGGCATAATATTATAAAAATATAAGATAGAATATAAAGTATTCTGGGAGATGATTTAATATTATAATAAAAAATACATACATACTAAACATTCATATTTTGTGTATAATTTACGTTTATAATTGTGCTTGCAATATAATTATATCCGATTAGATTATTACTAGCTTGAATGAAACACCTATTGGATGTAGCACTTTTTAAGCTCGACTAATTTTGAGTGAGACTACTTGAAAGTGCAAACACTTTTGAGTTTGAAACTTTGAATGTGTAACTTTTTTTGAGTGCAACACCCTATTATTAGAACTACTTTTGAGTATTAATTATATAGGTACTTCGATTTATGTACTTTATCAGGATCCTTAATAATATGATTAATATGTGATCGAAGTGTTTTGTGAGATAATATTGTTAGTTCATCAATTTTAAAAATATTCTACCTGCGGAGAAAAATTTTTTCGTTTTCTAGTAGAAATTCATTAACGATTTTGATTTATTCCAATGAATAAGTTGAAAAAGTAAACAATCCGAAAAATGATTGAACTAGCGATTCTTGTATTTTTATAAGACCTCAAACGTTGTTTCGCTTGGTTCTCGCCAGAGTATAATGAGGAACGCATAATGCCAAGACTACATAATAATATAAATTAAATTAATACTATTGTAAATATCATTGAATTGTTACAATTTGAAATATATTTACCATTAAATATAATACCTATAATTGGTATAATAAAATATAATAAGTATCAACTTTGTACAATATGCAAAGCCAGTTGAACTTTTTTATAATAATTTTTACTCTAGTATATCAATATTAATTTCATTCAATGATTTTAAATACATAAAATATGAAATGGAAATAAGTTATAAATACTTGGTGGGCATACTAAATTATGGGTTTTTAAATGTATTTTAAATTTGTAAACAATAATCATTTACTGGTAAAACTAAGGACAGACAGACGGACATACACAACGGGGATATAAGGTGTCCAACCCTATGTTTAGAAATATAAATCTATAATATATGTAAGTATCTACTCTGTGAATCAGTCTGTGGGACTTATTATTTTTGGTTTTATATACCTATATAACTATAGTCGCCAGGTGGAAATATACGAATGCTCAAAATTTTTTTGTAAAAATCGAATACTGATTTTCACCGGATTATATAAAAAACCCACAATTCATTTCATTATTTTGATCGATAATATATAATCACTCGGTATAGTATGTAATTCAAATGAACCAAAAAAATAAAAATGATAATAAATCACGATATCGAACAAAGAACGGTTACCGAATATTGATAAACCGTTATCACTGCGGCACCGTGAACTATCTTATAGAGCAAAATTTACGCGATCAACAGATATCGTCGAAAAACTTTTATTTCTATGATTTGAAAGAAAGACTAAAATGTGAGAATTCGGACGGACAAAAATCGGGAAAGTCTGAAAACAACCGGAGAATAGTTTAAAAAATTGGAATATGTTTCTCATAGAAAAAACAATTACATTTTTTTTTACCAATTAATATATTCAATTTTAAAGTGAAATAACATACTATTGTTTGGAAAATAGTATTTATATTAAAGTTCAACGGGTAGATATTTGATGATTTCCTATATATTGATAACCAGATATATAAAACAAGAAAATCTTTATAATTAATCCATAAATGATATTATTTAAATAAGATAAGATATATAAAGATATATATATAAGATATATTATATAGTAAGTTTTTTTTCATTTTTATAACTAGGGCCCGGATGTTGATGCCTTTTAAAATGTCTTTAAAAATTGAATTTATAATGTAAAAACATAAAAAAAACCATTAACATTTTTTAAATTACTTAAGTTATATATTGTATTAGGTATTATATGTATTATATTTGTTAATATTTTATATTTCTTATTTGCAGTTTTTCTCAAACTTGTTATGGTATAATGTACTTTTTAAAATTAAAATTTATGAACAAATGTTAAATTATTAGTGAAAAAATATATATTGCATAAAATAATTAAAAAAATATATTACGTAAAATAATAAAAAAAATATTATTAATAGTAAATTCGTGATTTTTGATTATTAAAAAGAAGTTAAAAAATAATATAAAATTACAATAAATGACCGTAAAATGGCATAAAATCTTATAAATAGAAAAATCCAAAAAATGCGAACAAAAATAAGTTAATTAGATTTGTATATCATTGAATCACATTTCTAGCTAGGAAAGCCTTACTAAAGACGTTCCAAAAATTATTGTCTTATATAATTTAAAATGTATCTTTACAAAAATTAATATTACTGAATAATCGTGTATTAGATTATTATAGTTCCCTTAACATAATTATTAATATAACCGTATATGTATATATATATATTAAAAAAATTAGATATTACGAAATTACAATGAATTAACGGTAATTTTATTAAATGTCAGTTAATAATTTTTTTAAATATTAATCACAAATATCATATTTTATCGTTTTTATGTATTTTTTTAGACTATTTTTAACGATATTTGTATGGAAAGATAATCGTATTATTTTTCAAATTAATTTACAACACTTTTAAAACCCATCATTCTGTTATTTATGTATATTTTTTGTTATATATATTTTCAAACCCTTCGGGTTCGGGAATAATTCATTTCGAAATGTCCATAGTGCTAATATTAATGTCCTAAAAAAAGAGCCACGGTGATGAATCTGTAGTATATACAATTTTATTGTAATATTTTTAGCGCTTTGATCAAATTTAGTTTCACCAGAAAAACGAAAAATATGTCATAATTTTGTTTATATTTTTTGCATTTCTTTTTATTTAAATTATATTACATGAAATCATAGTGTATTACTTTACATTATGATTAATATAATATGGTAAATGTCATATTATATTTCTCTTTGGCTTAATTTATAATACATTTTTACGATTTTGAAATAGTTATATAGTATAATATGTAATATGTAGTGAAAATTTCCATTAATTGAATAAAGAGACCAACACAAATTTCATAAAATATACACTTAGTCGGAATAAATATAACACTAGTAATTTCCCAGCTTTTAGTTTTTCATAACTGATACATTTGATATGGAAACTGAGTTCATTAATAATTATGGTTAAATTCAGTGTTCGGAACATTCACATCAAAATTGAATTTATTCGCGTTCACATTCACGTCTCCAAATGTATTTAAAAATAACACGGTCACACTCAAGTTCTTTAAAAAAAATTTACCCACTCATCTGGTCGTTCATTTTAAGTGATTCATTATTAACGAAATATACATTTTTCTTCTATATTTACCAAAAGTTACCAATTCATAAAAACTATTGTTTACATTATATGGCGGGCCCAACAGAATTAGACTTTTGAGTAATATATTTTTATAAGTATATTTAAAACTAATAGGATTATAGCGAAGTAGAAATATATTTTAATTGAATTTGAACGCCCTTAAAATTGTTCAAATTCCTTAAAAATATAAACGTCGTTCAAGTTTATGTTCTATTTGGTAGAAATGAGTAACGTTCGTGTACCGTTCACAAACTATAAACGTGAACCAATGAACATCGTTCTTTCTAAACACTGGTTAAATGTATAAATAAATTATATGATTTTGCACTATATGGAATTTAATTTTATCAATACTCCTGATTAATCATATTGTAATACATATTTTAAAATAAAACGAATTTGAAACTCTATTTGTATACAATTTTACATGTTCTAAATTTTTCAGAAAAAAAAATAGGATCTACCTAGCTATAACAATACTTTAAACAGCATTAATCAGGAGTTTCATAGATTTCAAGCAGCACTATTAATTACAAATTATTAAATTAGTAATTTATAATCAATGGCAGCACTGTATATGTATACTTTTACGTAAACTTGTATATTACGCTTATACAGTTCTTAAAAACATGTCAATTTTTGGGATTTTAAACCACAATTGAAGAATAGTTTTATCAATATTGTGTACAAATATCAGGTGTTACTTTTAAATATCGTTAATATTATATCTATAAACAATTCTTTGAAAAAGAAACATTGGGGGGGGGGTTGTAGAAAAGAGGTGTATAGTGAAAACGATAATGTATTGCATTTTTCCGGTAAAATAATATATAGACATTTTTTTAGAAAATATCCTAAACTGATTTAAATAAATTAAGGAAAAGTTGGTTAGTTTTAGACCGTACAATATACAATTTTCGATGTAAAAGTTTTAATATTCACACAGAATTCAAAAATATTTGGATTGTATAAATTGTTTAACCTAAGATGACGATCGGTTATGTTAATGTTGTTTACAAATTTCAGGTCACAAACTTAAATATTGACAAAAAAATTAATTTTCAATAATTTAAATAGGTCAATTTGGTTGGGTCGTGGATGGGAGACAAATGGGAAAATCTGGGTGGTTCTGAACTTTTTCGTCAATAGAATATTTTTGTTAAACTTTATTAAATAAACTTGAAATCGATTGAAATATATTAAATTACATGGAAGCCGACCTTAATGGTTGATAGATAAAGCAAAGGTCAAGAAGAAAATTTTAGGTAATATTGATCTTTTAGATTATGAGCAGAGTGAGAAAGATAGTTTAGTATGAAAATATTTTCAATTATTATTATTTTTTATATATTGATCAAATTTTTGAACAGAAGACTTAATTTAATTTGTTCATTTGTATTTTGAATTAATCTGCCGGTAGACAATTTGATCAGAAATGCACAGATAATTTTTTGATTTTTTTGTAATATGTAATTCATTTTAAAATATACTACTGTTTTATAGTATTCGTTATAAAGAAAAACATTTATTATTTGTTCGATTGCAAATGATTATTTATTAACATAACCTTCCAATTTGAAAAAGGTGGAGATTTTCAACAAAACAAATTTTATATTAAGTCATTAAGATAAAAATGATCTAATTGTTTACTCATGGTTTTTTTGTAAATAAGAAATATTGCGATATTGATTGAAAAAATCAGTGTAGCATTTTTATAGTTGTTCTATTATATGGTACAATAAAAATATAACTCATTTTTAACAGGGCTGTTGCAAAAATATATTTCAGGAAGGTTGTTGTGACTGCTATTAACATAGAAAATTAGAGAAATATCACTCAAGGTGATAACAGTTTGTTTACAAAATACCGAGGACCGACCATGAAGTTATCATCGAACGTAAAACCGAAGACCCGCCCTGAAGTTATTAGCGTTAATTCACTATATATTATATATATATTATATATTTATATGCATTGATTAATGCAAGAATCTTAAAATCACTGATTACAGCGATTACAATTTAATATCTGTTATCAAAATTTATCAACAGCTATTATTTTCAACATCCAAGGTCATCCATTTACTTTACACAGAAATATAGGCAGTGATATAGATCTGCTATTTATATACTGATTTTTACTGTTCTAAAAACATAAATATTAAAAACAAAAATCACAGTCTTTATATAGGTCACTAGTTTGCTGACTACCAGATTAACCTTATTTCCATATAAATTTCTGACTTATTTCCTAAACTGAGGAAAACTAAACTAAACTAAACTCTAAACTTCTCGTGATGGTCTTGATTATTAAAAAGAAATAGTCTTTCAATATTTTGTGTATACTTAATGAGCGCATTTTTAATATCTGCCCTTCGAGCAATAATTTAGTTTCTATGGCTCTAAGAGGGGGCTTATATGCTGTTAAAGAAATATTTTCTAAACATTTTTAGTATTTAAATATATATAGGTGAATGTTAGCATTTTTTAATCAACGTGTGAATTAAGTGGATAGTGTTGGCGGCCATAGGTAGTAAGGCAACTGGGAACATAGAACAATTCATAGTTTCTATAGTAAGAAAAAAATATGGAACACGGAAGGAAGAAAATAATGGAATTATGAAAATTTTAGAAAATTAGATTTTCTAATATATCTAGATATAGATTTAAATTATTAAAAAAAAGCCGGTTAGTAAGGGGTGGAAGAACTTCGATCGTTGGGTAGGATATTTGATGGTGGATATATTGAGTTTGAAAGCAATGATAAATCATTTCTTTCTAAAAAAAAAAAAAACGATTCTAAGCGAAGCTTCGGTGGATATATTTGGCAATTACTGCAGATTATACTAATAATATAGATATATGATATAAAGAACAAAAAAAGTTGAAATAGTGTAAAAATTTTTTTGGTTGTATAGTGATAAATATACTTCTTAAACAAATTTGATAAAATCATTAAATTTTTGTTTTATATATCTTTAAAACCACGTCTGACCTCCAAATTCTGACTTTGCCATTCTTTTTTTGAAAAAAATTCATAGTTTTCAGTAAAGTAGAAAAGTTATTCATATTATGAATTAAATGTCTCAAAATTAAAAATTACTATAAGTAGCCCAAAAATGTGTAAAAGATTTCAAAAATTTGTTTGACTTTATAATGTACGTACAAAATTTCAAGTTTATAAATTCATTATTTACCCAAAATTTGAACACATTTCATACCAAAATGTACAAAAAAATTAAAAGGTTATTCAAAAAAAAATTTGAAATTCCTATAAAAATATTGTACAGACCGAATTTAAAATTTTTTGTATGTAGCTAGAATGGCATGTTTATAATATTATTAAAGGGTCAAGTCCTAAAATAAAGCCTATTATGAATTAAATGTCTTAAATTTTAATATTGCTATTAAATTCCTAAAAATAGGTAAAAATTTTCGAAAATTGTTTTGAATTTATATTTTACGTAGGTTATACATTTGTGGTGAAAATGCATCTCGTATTTATATTTTAAGAAATATAAAAATTTTTACCACAATCGTATTTCCGATTTTAATGCAAACTTTTTGATAGTTTTTTCTAAATAGTTTTTTTTGAAAAAATAAAAAATAAACAAAAATTACCTCTCTAAAGTACCAACTAGACGTAATTTGCTACCAAAAATAGTACTACATGTAATGATCAGAACACTTCTTCTTATAGATTTTTTGTGTACAGACATAAAAATAAAACACATAATCGTAAAACCAATGCTTCGCTCAGAATCTAAAAATAAGATGAATGGAATTTAAATGTTTGTTTTATCGAAAAAATATTATATTTAATGCCTATAAAGTAAAACAATATTTGTGCTTTTCAAAATCGATTGAAATATTTGCGTAAAAATATTGATGTATATTAACTTACGTCTAAAAGCATTTCACGGGATAAAACAAATGTAGGTAGCTATATACTTAATACTTATCGTAAAACCCCGTTAGAGTTTCTTGGCTTTACTCGTAATCTAAAATGAAAATAAATGAACAAGAAATAGAAAAACGCATTTTATGATTGAGTGTAATACACATACATACGATATAAAATATTTATCTGCATAGCTGGGTTGTATAATTTATAGAGATGAGTAATAAACTCAAAATGCAATTCACGAATGCTCGCGTGGGCGGTAAAGTGATTTACATTCGAGAAAAATCGTGAAGACGTATGAGTGCAACGTGTAAACCAATATATATGTTAATAATGTCAAAAAGAAAAAAAAATATAAGGATTAGACGATATTAAAATTTAATTTTTATTCGACTATACTTCTTTTTGTTAATCAGATAATGTCTAAAGTGTTTTGACATGAATCGTAATTAATTTAATAAATGATTATTAAAACGCATCATATTTGTGTATCTTTTTTTCGTTTTGGTAAATGCAGTACAGTTCATATAAGTTTGTAATCATAATAATCTACTTTTGCAAAAATTATTTAATTGTTATTTCTATTTTATGCTTAAAAGATTATTTTTTTTCTTTTATAAATGAACCTTTTTTAAGTCACTCTTTTTGTTTTAAATTGCATAAAATTTAAAATTTAAAATAATATAGTGTTAGAGAGGGGAATGTAATGTATAGTGATATTTAGTAGGTGAGTGTAAGTGAGGAAGATGCGGGAAGTCGAGTTCTGTGGAAGTTAAGGACTAGGGTGGCTGATGCAAATAGTTTTGGGTGAGGGCAAAGAAGAAGAAGAAAAATACTTAGAATTTAAAAGAAAAATAAGTCATTTTCTAAAAATATTAATACCCTATATAATATATACATAATATATATTTGTGCATATTAATATATATAATATATTGTATATATTAGATATACAATTAATTTATATTTGATGTTATATATATCATATCCACCTATATTATCAATACCTACTTGAAAGAAATTCATAAGGAAAACATAAAACATGTACTTCATAGCGTCTTATGGGTCATTATAATAACCCACTCAAAATCTTGGAAACTAAAGGTCCAAAAATAAAATAATATAAAAATAAATAAAAATTTACAATTATGCTAATTAAAGGGATATAAATAAGAATATGACAAAAAAAAAAAATTTTCCACTAGAATAATTATGGGTCTGAAAGCATTAATAAATAAATAAATAAGTTATAGATTTTACCTTATTCACATATTTTAATTAAACAATTTCTATGAATTTTATAAGGATATAATACTGTTTATAAATCATAATATTGAATGTTTTAATAAAATGCTTATTAAAAATAATTATTTTTAATTATTTACATATTTAATATATTATAATTATTTTTATGATAAATCATATTTTAAATTATTGTTTGTGCATAATCCCATGCATATTTTAGTTCTTGCAACTTCATTTCTATACTTGTATATGAGAATAACTATTTACTATTGGTTTAGTATTAGATATTTATGAACCAACATTTTTAGAAAATATTCTGTTTTAATTTTCTGTATAAAATATTTAAAAAGTAGTTTTCATTAAAAAAAAAACATCTCATATTTCATACCATGGTATTAATCGTGGTTTATAACATATTCCATAATATGTTTAATCTTTATTATTATTTATTAAGTATCAAATATGATTCATGTCAAATAAGTGAGGTTAGATATCCTAGTGTTCCTACTTTTGAGTTCAGGATCAAAAGTAAACTATACATATAATAATAACGTAATAACTTAATATAATAAATAATGGTTTAGTGTGGGTTCAGGTTCGACTATATACTTCATAATTTTGTTCTAATTCAATTTGATACCTACATAGTTCACCCAACCTCTAATTATTTTAATTCATATATTCTGTGATAATATACCATAGGATAGTTATTTAACTAATAAGAATAAAAAATAATTTTAGATAAAATAATCACATCTCGAAGACTGAACGGCGAAGGGAATCATTTATATAATCGTTTCTAATACATATTATGTATGAATCGATTCCGTGAATTCTAATAAAATTTTCAGTACAGATCTCAAGCCATTTAGTAATTTCGCTTCTCTTATGTTCTGTATTGTTATAGGTACTATGCAACAAAAGTTGTGAACGGAATCCGTAACGGGATTGCAAATACTTCAATGGAAACCCTTTACTTTCAGATCATTCTCTTGGTATTTCTTTAAAAACTATCCACGAGGCAGTTAAAGATAAATTAGATGAAAGAAACGTACTTAAAAAAAAAACATTAAAAAATGCAAGAGTACTGTTGGTGAAAGTTTCATTTTTTAATTTTGTTACAATTTATATATATAATATGTATTATTATTATGTTAATTTGTTTATACTTTATTATACAGTACATAATAATAATACAGACTGCCGTAGACATTTCACAAGAATAAAATTGATTACTTTTTTTTTTTTTTTTAAATTTAAATATATAATAGAAATTATGTTTTTATGAAATACATTTAATATAGAAAACAATAAACTACACGTGACTGAGTTTGCAAGGAGCTAACATCTAAACTTATTTAGCATCCTACTTAATCGATTTTAATCTTAATAAAAAAAATCATATTTATTTTTTTTATTTGTACCTTTTGTAACCTTTGTAAATATAATTTTAATTTCCATGGTGTAGCGTGTACACGTTATGCGTAAAATAATATCTCATAATCATATTTTTCTTTAACTTTCGACTAAAAGACTTATTCCTATCATTACATACTTTCATTTTTTCCTATATCAAATTGCATCTAGTTGATACTTTAATTAGGTAAATTTTCGATGTCCCTAATAGATTTTTTAATGCGTAACCAAAAATGACAAAATGATTTCGAAATTTTGAAATTATCACAGAATATTTAATTTAATATTGTATTGAAGGAAATTTAAAAATGTTTGATTATTTATATATATTTTAAATTTCAAGATTTTTAAGTCCAAAAGAGACTAATATTTGATTTTAAGACATGTAAATTTTATATAAGGTTAAATGTACCTTATTGGAATTAAATTCAAAATATCTAAATAATCTGTTGTCACAATTTATTTATATACTCATTAAAATTTTTACGACAAAATTATTTTCAATTAATAATATATATTAATATATTAATATATATATATTTATTGAAATAATCAAGAGGATTATATAACTGAAATACTAATTATTAAAGCTTGAAAGTTGTTGCATTTGCATGTTTTTTGTGAGCTATTAGATTTATTACTGTTAGAAATTTATTTCAAGACACTACAAAAAAAAAATATATATATCAAATGTTTATAGTAAGTAATTTTGCATATTTTGTGATTTTTTAGTTTTAAGAGCAAATTTCTTAATTATACAAATTTTTTATAACATTTTTTTTTTTTTTTATAAAAATTTCGTAAATTAAAAAAATGTACATGTATACAATATAAATTAAAAAGGGTGTAAGACAGGACTGCATTCTATCACCAATGCTATTTAATCTTTACATAGAAGAAATGATGAAAGAATTAAGAATGAAAATAACACAAGGAATTAGAATAGGTGGAGAAACTATAAACGCACTCAGATTTGCTGATGAC
>JAIPRL010002908.1:0-24023 GCA_025469235.1 Pemphigus obesinymphae | reverse complement strand
ACGCCTCAGATGGGAAGACTGTGTGAAGAGAGAAGTTAAAGAAGTAGACCCAAGAGCAAACTGGAGAGAAATAGCTGAAAACAGAATAAGATGGAGGGAAATTTGTTTTACGGGATGGTCTTAAAGGCCGGAAAACCCAAAAAAAAAAACAAAATTACATAAGTAGGTATATTAATGAAGCATAATTCATATTATACTTGGGGAAGGGGGTTGTGCCCAAATCCCCCCCCCTGTTACTACGCCCCTGAGAATCGACAATCTAATATAAATTGATATCCAACAAAGTTTTTGATTTGAAAACCCGAATTAATCCGGATCAACTCAAAAAAATATCATAAAACCGTAACCGGAAATGTTCAATAACCCGTAACACCCGAATTCAATCACCCAAATTATTTTTCAACACCCGAAACCCGAAATGCGAATTATTAATTCAAATGCAATGCCCTGTTTATACCATTTAAATTTCTACGGTTAGATTATCAAACCGTATCAAGAGGCAGTGATTATAACTTTCTATTAGATCGCATTGTGCCACATATTTCTATACTATATAGTATAGAAATCTGTGCCTTATACTATAGATTGACAACTGAACTAGATAAGATAACCGTTATTATGTATTATTATTGTATATTGTGCCATAAATGTGTGTACAGAATTTTTATTCTTTGAAAGTGGTATCACTTTCCAAGAGGTAATAGTCTAGAATGATTACAATATTGATACGGTCCTCGGGTGACGATGTCTTATCGACAGCGACGGATCACGTAATCTTTCGTGAAAACCACCAGATCATGAGAACGTCTCCGAAGTGGCGCTCGCGTTTCTACCGTCGTAAAACTAGAGGGATCACGCCGGAATGTCAACACCGAAACGATCGGGGTGACCGCTAGCCAATCAGCTTAGTCACATGCACCGACCATGCAGCTACCGGGCTCTGGTCAACATACCCATTGTATATATTTTTCATTCATTGTTATTTTATTTTTACTTAATTATCATCTCATTTTCATCACTTTCATGCATCAGCATACGTGCATTATTCATCGTTTTTTTTTTTTTTTTTCTAAATATACGTCCATGGGCATATCACCAGAACCTACGTTTTTGATATAATTTGGGTATACCTACCAATCCAAACCACAATGGAGCGTCCAGACAGCCGCGAACACGTCAGTCTTCGAGATTGTATGATAACGTCGTCTCTATCTTACTCTATGGTAAATACCTATATAATATTACGTACTCCGCCGAGATAAAAAAAATACGTTAAATTTTTGTAGAAAAAATTTTAAATATTGGAATATGTTGTCGAGAACAGAGAGTATTAATATATTAATACGGGATTTTAAAAGTATATAACAGATAACCAAATCCATTCAAAATAAATTTACTATAAGCAGAATTTAGCTATACCTATTTATCTAGCTATAATTATTATTTTATATTTTATTAAATTTTTGTTATAATATAATACCGAAAGGTCATAATTAAAACATCACCTCAATTACAAGAATTTTCCTGAAGTGGGGGGGGATATGTGAATATGCTCCTCCCTTACACAGGAAAGACCTAATTACATTATATACGAATTCAAGAAACAAATACATGTATACTTTTATATAAGTTTTCATTTTATATTACCTACATTTTCGATTAAAAAAAATTATTATTATTATTATCATTATAATTTCTGCTAAACTTGAGATGTTTCATAAAATTAGCTTCTCATTTGGATCATTAGGTTCTTGGGCAAAATATTAATATTATGCAATTGTAAAAATATCATGGGTAATCAAATTCAAAAAATTACAATAAATCTTGTAAAAATTAACCGTGTTCAACATGTTTCTTTTTTTTTTACTTACCAAAATATTCCTTTACATAATCTGTTAGTAAAAATAAGATAAGTTAAAATTTAATACATTTGGTCATTATATATTATAAATATATTAAATTACATTAATTACATTTTGATATGTATAGAATATGACTACTGCACAAAAATCATTAATTGGATATTAGTTATAGATTTATGATTAAAACATTAAAACACAGTCACACAAGTTTATAAAAAAATGTCCAAGGGGGATATATACCCGAAATGCCTTCCTCTCCCCTAAATACTGCCACTTCAAAGACATACTATTCGAAGTGATGGATTACATGGATTTTAAACCCCTTTCCAACTGATTTATCGTTATAATTTTCAGTGATTGATAGGGGTCAGATTTCTCGACAAAATAAGATGAAAAAAATACATTTGATAATCGGACCAAAAATATTTATTTATTTATTTATATAGAAAACAGGTTTTCAACCCAAAAAACAATAACAAAATACAAGTAAATAAATATTAGAAACAAATATTTGTACAGTTTAACAAATTTTAATATATGGCTTATAAGTTAGAACTTGGGTTCTCATAAGCGAGCTGCATTATACGAGAAACTGGATAATTAACAAGGGAGTTAGTGGTAGAGAAAGTTACCATAAAGGGAGTGAAGTTTCTCAACTAACGGGTAGGCATCCTAAAGTTGATATTCGAATAAGAGTATGTTGCTAACGTTATGCTAACTATGTCATATTGAGGGCAACAGATATTAAAGATAAAAATAACGAAACGCAAGAATTTTCATTGTTTTCGTTTAATCATTAAGCGTTCATAAGAAATCGATTTATCCCATAAAATGGACCTATACTCAAGAACGGTAGAGAACTAGAGTACAAGTACAGTGTAATAATTTCTAAAGGAATAAACAACTTAAATTCTCGAGAAATTCTCTGTAAAAACCATATATGTTTAAGTGCCTTAAAACACATTTCCTGAATGTGCAATCTAGGACATAATGTACGTGATAGGCGGAAACCAAGATCCCAAACTGATTCACCAGTGATTGGAATTGCAGGTCCAATTATCGTATAGTCCAATTTAGTGTAATTAATAATACGTGTAAAAGTCATGACCTGGCATTTAAATACGTTAAGTTGAAAGCTAAGACCTTCACCCAAACTAACCAATTGATCTGGGTCTGCCTGTAATTATACCCAATCAAGACTAAATATTAAATGTTCATGAATAACTTTATATCAATAGCAAACACTAATATTTTTTAATTAAACAATACGGTGAGTACATTATTAATCTACAGCGAAAAGAAGAGTGTGAGAAATATTGAGGAACACCCAATGAAGATGCAGTGGTTTGTGATTTAATCCCAGGTAATTTAATCCACTGCTAAAAACCAAACCAGGAGAATAGATATTCACCGAAGCCATAATCAGTCAGAACCCTAACTAGAACAGCATGATCTGCATATTAATTATTTGCACAATGCTTTATAAATGCTTAATAAATCAATATATTAAATGTATTTATTTTCTAGGCTTATAGCGGTCTATTTAGGACCATCACCGCTTCTAGAATGCCTTTACATCTTTTTCTATCCAATGCCGCTCCTATATCAAGGAATGGATTGACTTTTTTTAGGTCTTTTTCTATTGTATCAATCCATTTCTGCCGAAGTCTGCCTCTTGGTCTTTTCCCCGTTATCTTGCTTTCCATGACCTTCTTTATTATCGTTCCCTCGGCTCGCCAGACGTAACCTGCCCATTCCAACCTCTTCCTTACTAGGAAGTCCCGTAAACTCGGCTTATTATACAGCTGCCGCAGGTTTTCATTTGTTCTTCTTTCGAAACTTTCTGAGTCACCATTGTATACTGGTCCATATATTTTCCTTAATTTTTTCTTCTCGAAGCTCTGTAGTTTTCCTTTATCCCCCTGAGTACTAGCCATGTCTCATATGTGTACGGCACTACGGATCACATGTACGTACAGTATAGGCGCATTTTTGTACGTCTAGACAGTAATTTGGAGGAGAGCATTCCTTTCATTGTGAAATAACATCTGTTTGCCGTATTTTTTTCATGTTCATTTCATTATACATGTTGTTTTTATTCGTTTATATTAACTCCCAGGTACTTGAAGTCTTCTACCTGCTTGAAAGTAAGACCTTTGATGCAGAGATTATCCTTCGTCGTTGCATTCCTAGTCATCACCATGTATTTGGTCTTATTCTCGTTTACTACTAGTCCAATATTACTGCTAAACTTTATTAGCTTTCTTGATCTCTCCTCAAAATCGTGTTTATATTCTCTTAATAGAATAATGTCGTCTGCATAAGCAAGCAGAGTATGGGTCACTATTATTTTCATTTTTTTTTTTTTTGAGGTCTGGTATATCTCTCACTACCTTTTCCGAGACTAGATTAAACAGTACTGGGGATAGTGCATCACCCTGTCTTAGGGCAGTCTTACATTCATACATTGTGGATAATTCTCCTAGAAAACGTATCTTACAATAGGTTTGTTCATTGCACATCTGGACTAGTCTCACTAATTTGTCGGGTATGCCAAAGTTTCTTAAAGTCATCCACAGTTGTTCGCGGTTGATGCTGTTGTATGCCTGTTTAAGGTCTACAAACAGCATATGGAGGTCTTTATTATAGTATTTTTCCATAATTTGTCATAGTGTGTGAATGTGATCTGTCGTGGACTTGCCTTTTTTAAAGCCACATTAGTACTCTCCAACTATGTCTACTGCGTACATTTAATGTCTTCTTAAGATAGCTATTGATAACACTTTGTATGCTATGTCTAATAGCAAGATTCCACGATAATTTGTTACCTTCTTCTTTCTATCTTTATATCTCCTTTTTTGAAGATTGAACATATAATCCTTAGATTCCAATTCTTAGGTATGCATTAATTTTCCCACACATCTTTTATTAAAAGGTATAATTCTGTCACAAGATCTTTTTCCTCCAGTTTTAGTAGTTCCGGGTTAATTTCATCTTCTCCTGGGGCTTTAAAGTTTTTAAAATATTTAATGATAAGCTCTATATCTTCTAGATCTGGTTCAGTCAGCTGTGGTTCTATTGTTTGGTAAATCAATTTCTCATAATTTTCAAAGTTTCTATTGGTACTGTTGTTATTTAGCAACTCCTCGAAGTGATGCCGGAATTATTCCACTATTTTTGTTGGATCCGTAAGCAGGTCATTATTGTCGTCTTTTATGATTAGAGCTTGAGCTTTATAATCTTGTCTAATTGCTTTGCATTTTTTTAAGAATTCTCTTGAGTTATTGTGGTCTTTTTCTAGACTTTCCAACATTTCCTTTTCCACCAATCTTTTCTCTCTTCTAATTACTTTGTTTACTATTGCTTTCCTGGATTTGTATTCTTCTGTAGTTTCTGGGGTTGTATTTTGTAACATTTTTATTTTCGCCTCATTGCAATTACTTAATACCCTCTGACATTCATCGTTAAGCCAATGTTTCTTTTTTTTACTTGTATTTCTTGTTCTGAAATCCTTTGCGGCTGCGTCATTGTACTTTTCATGTTTTTCCATCTTATCTCCTGTCTGTCATCTGCATTATATTATTGTTTATTCATATTTTGCCTTCATCTTATATGTTGTATCTATATTTATTTATTTCTACTAGGTTCTTAATTTTTTCACCATTCAAGATCTTTAGTTTACTTTTATTTATCTTCACTCTCCTGCTGGTTGAGAATTTTTTTTCGCACCTCTGAAACTACGGATGTTTTTATCTCTGATCGGTGCTCTTTATCGATCGCTAAGTGGTTGATTTGGTTGTAGATTCTTCCACCGGGTGATACCCACGTGTGCTTGTAAATATCTTTTCTTGGGAAGTAAGTGCTATTGATAATAATGTCTCGGAAGGCTGTAAAGTTTATAAATCTTGTTCCATTATCATTTGAAATACTGTGTAAACTCTCTATACCAAATTGTTGGTCTATAGCCTTCTTCTTGTCCTAGTTTTGCATTCATATCACCAATTACTATTTTTACACTGTGTCTAGGAAGGGTATCATATACTCGCTCGAGGTCTTCACAGAATTCGTTCTTAACTTCTTCCTCTTTTTCTTCCGTAGGTGCGTGGCAGTTGATTATTATTAGATAATAGCTTTGCATCGAGAAGCGTATGTAGCATAATCGTTCATTTATCGCTTCGAACCTAATAACCTTTGCAAGTAGTGCCTCATTGATCATAAAACCTACTCCTAATTCGTGCCTAGTTCCTCCACTGTAAAATAAGGTTGTATCATTTTACTTTATCCTGCCACTTCCCGGCCATCTTATTTCTTGTAACGTTACAATAGGTAAATTATATCTTTTTACCTCGTCAATTATTGTTTTCATTGCGCCTGTTTTAAAATGAGTTCTAATATTCCAAATGCCAATACTTACATCTCCAAGTTTTCCGTTTCCCATTCCTTTTTATAGTCCACATTGTTCAATGTCCTAGGCATATTTAGAAGATTTATACCAATTTTTTTTTTTGACGGTGACGGGTTATTAGCATATCGACCAACCCCCAATCAGGAGAACCAGTCCATTCAAACCACTGAGGGTTATAGTGGTAGCTATTGCACAACATTTTTGTATCCTGGGCGATGGGTATGCTAACTTCTCTATGCCAGTGACTGGGGTCCGCGGAATTGTCACACTCGTAACCAATTAAGGTTCCCCAAGCAGGAATATATATTAAATACAATATTTATATGAAATTATACATACCTTCACATGTTTTTTCAACAATCTCTTTATTATAGTCACAAAATATAAATCCTATATTATTGCGTGTTAAAAAATATTATAAGGAAATTATTTGTTTATATCATATGACATATACAATACAAACACATAATAACACATTCAAATATAAAAATCAAACCAAAAAAAAATTAAATCTTAAATACACAGTAGCGGTTCGTGAGTGAAATATCTGGTAGTGTATAATGAAAAAATACTACGGATTAATAACAAATATATTAACAATATTATATTATGTTATTTTCTCTAAAATACTGATATAATAGGAATGTACTGTAATAACGAACGTAATGTCATTTATTTTATTAAGAACATATCTACATTCATATAAATCATAATGAAATTTATCATAAATCTATATAACCTAGATAAGTGATATCATGATAACAAAAAATATCCTAATATCTGAAAATAAATAGATAATAACTGCATCAAACGACAAACATCGTTATGGCATACAATCACAGAATAATTAGAAAACAGTTGGTGGTTGAAACAAGTTTTCTGTGCCATGTTATATAATTTGCACGGTGTATTTTTCTCCGGAGAGGGAATAAAATACAACTACGCTTGAGTAAATGGTGCAGCGAACATGCATTATTCAAGTGTGCGTAATGGACCACGGGTACCAAGCTGGTGCCCACCAAGCAGGTCGCAGGTATCAAACGTTTGATATGTTCATGTTTACACCGAGCGTATTATCATTCTGTTATCAAAACATAACATTGAATTATTTGGAATTATATAAAATTAGAAGTATAATATTTAAATTTAAAGGTCTGCTAATACCACCCAGAAAAAACACTGGAAAAAACAATAAACAAATTAAACATAACCTTAAATAAATGATTTTTGTATTTGGTGCGTCTCGAATTTAGTCTGATACGCCCTACTCGATCGTATCAGACTATTTTGATGCGCTTCTGTTTACACCGAAACCTTAATGCGGATTAAACGCTTGGTATGCGTATCAAGTATACGGTGTAAACTAAGTCTATATGTAATCTATGGCAACGACCGAAATTTACTGAAATTTTAGGCGGTGCACGTAGGCCTGTGTTCCTTAACACGAACCGCTACTGAAAATACATTTAATCAAATAGACAAATACTATTATAAACAATTTACAAATTAAAATCTAGTTCTTTTAGCCATTCTATTATTTCTATGGTATTCCAATTATTTTTAAATTAAATCAATTATAAATTATTATTCTAATTGATTTTATAAAATTATATTGATTGTAAGGCTTTTTCTTATATACAAATAAACTGTTTTATTATATGTTATATTATACATTACACATATATACGATATACATTTATGTATGTATGTATGTATATAATGTCATATTTAGAAGTCGGCACGCTTATTAGAAGAAGCGGAAAAAGCACGGGAAGGCGAACTGTGTTGCTGAGCACAAAGCTTATAAGGCCCAGATAAAAGAGCTGGTGATAGAAATCGATAAGAGGAGATGCCCATACAAAATAGTCATGAAAATACTAGAAAAGAGGAAAAGACCTATTCTGCATTTGGAATATCTTGAAAAACTAGGTAGCATTGTGAGGGCTCCTTTCCGCGCCCTACGCAATTATCAAAACAAGTGGTGGACGTATATGCGAAAGACGGGAGTAACTCCCCTGAACCACTAGTGAGTTGATTTCGGTAGCCAAGACTATACTGAACGGCATGACTCTAGCCCTCATATCATACCACATGAAATATTTAGAGTAGCCATCTTGTTGGTACCAAGTAATTTGTCACAAAATCCACCAACTTAATGTCTGGACACAATATTCCGTGACATATTTTCAATTCATCATCTTTTACTGAACCACTTAATCGCTCAAAAGGTTTTAATAATGCCCATTCTGTCGGATCCAATCGTTCTTATAAATAGCTCAATATATGTTCTATAGTATCATTTCGTACAGGTAGGTAAGTTTTATCCATAGAAACATATAAATAGTGAACTTTATTTCTCTTTTTTTTATTTCAGTTTTGTCAAATAGTTCAATATCCTTGAGTTTATATAGCATAAATTAATATTTTTGCATACATTCAATTTTTTCTAAAATTTAAAACTTTCCCATCCACCAATTATAGGAGATTTGCACAATCCTTCAATAATTTTGATTTGAGTATTTCTTCTTTCTACAATATCAAAATGTAATATATCGTCGGATTGAATTTGTTTTTGAAATCTTAAATATATCCTAAAACTGCGATAAAACATAAAGTTTTAAATTTATTAATATCAGTAAATAATTTTAAAAATCTATTTTCTTTCACATTACTTCCTTTTTTATTTTTATTATTTATATATATATAATACTTTACTAATATTTTAGTTAAAATAGATGTTAGTTGTATATAAACTGAGTGTAAACTCAATGAATCTCAAAATTTTTTGGTAGACAAGAAAAAATGTTTTTTTTTCATGCAATTTGTTTTAACTCCTTAGTTCTTACACCAGACTAATGGAAGTTAGTAGATATTGAAACACAAAACTATATTAATTTATATATTTTTTCTACGATAATATGAATACTTTAATAGGAAATTAACTTTTTCCAAGCTAGAGTGCTTCAATGAACTGCATACCAAATTTTCAACAATGACAATTTTCCTGTTTCATTGAAATTTTTTTTTTATTCAAATATTGCCCATTGTCCATTTTTTCACAAACATTTATACTTGCTCCATCAGTTACAGTTTATGATATGAATGGTAATACTTTCTTCCGATCTATAAAATTACTTTACTAATTTCTCCATAGCACCTTTTTTTGTTGGTTTTTTAAATCACATAAATACAAGTTCAACTTCATCATTTTATAAAGCTATTTTCATCATAATATGTATGATTATTGATATCAATTTGATTTTCTTCAACTTAACCATCTGCTCTAAATGATATTTCTAAACATATCCCAAGTTTATATTTTAAATTTGGAATATCTGATTGCACTAAGTAACTTTATAAATCTCTAGGTATTTAAAGATGGATTATTGTATTGTAAAATATGTAATGTAACAAACCACAAAATAAAATGTTGAAAAAAAACAACATAAGCTCTCCACTCCAACATTAATTATTATCATAAAGATCATTTTTATATTACCATACCGTATGCACATAATCGCATTATATATTATACTCCTAAATTGTATTATAATGAAAATTGAATATTTGAATGAACCATATTTGTAAATTCTAATTAGCATTTAAGATCAATGTAATTTATATGAATTTATACAAGTTAATAATTATAACAATTGCCTTACCAGGTGTTACTCTCGATTTTTTTTTAAAGATATTTTTCAATTTATATCCTTTTTTCCCCGACATTTGACCTACTAAATTGTAAAAAAAAAAATGTAATTTTAATTGAAAAACAGTATAGAAGTTATAATCATAAAGTTAAAACATTTACATTTTATCACAGAACATCGTGGTCATAACAAAAGCTACAATAATAAATTTACTATGATTTAACCTTCAGCTATAAAAATATAACTACCTATATTTATACCTCCAGTTCATAATTTATAATAGATAATGAATATCCACGGAGGTTTCCAAGGGATGGCCGTATGAAATAATATTTGAAACTTTAAAAGTTAATATACAGTGAGACCGTAACACTAATAATTTACTATTGTATCTAGAATTTAAATTTTGTTACATATCATTACAAATCTGAAAAAAAATAATGTGACGCTCGTTATAATTTTGCAACATCACGAAATTCAACTCAAATTATTGTGTAACATTGATTCATGATGACTGTACAATATTTAAATTAATTATGAAAATATTAAATATATGTAATATAAATATATATTGTATATGTAATACTATTATTATCTTGTAATAAAATATTTTTATCATGTTATAACACGCTGCTATCTAGTATTTTTGTTTTAAACTAAAGATTGCAGAGCGGCCTCCATTAAATCCTAGTTAATATTTAATAATCAACAATAATAATTATAAAATATTGAAATGTTAGATATTATGATAGTTATGATTCCCTTTTAAAAACACTAGATATTCAAAATTAGAATCTGAAAGGTTGGCTCTCGTTAGTGGGTAAACCCAAGAAATGAAAATAATCTTTCGACTAGAGCAGAAGATGGGAGATTTGTATTGTATCGAATGAATATTTTTTTTATATTTGGATAATTATTTAAATAAGATAATGATTTATTTTTATCATTGAAGTACTGTATAACTTCTAAATCGACTTTAGAATCAATTCTACATTGTTTTTGCGATGAAAATACCAAGACATCATCATTGTCCAAATTAACTGATGACTCAGTGTGAGAATCTTCTAATATTAATTTTTCAATAGTGTTAATACAAATATTTTGTAATCTTTTTTTTTTTTTACTTCATCATGTTCAGGTATTAATTTAAACGCAGAATTTTACCCAATATCCTATGAAACTACGATGTTTAGTCGACCAAATGTCAGAAATCATACATACATTTGAAAAAACAATTTTAAACTACTTGAGACTACTTTATATTTATCACAGATATGTCTAGTCACTGTCCTTCTAGATAACATTTTAATATTTGGATTCAAATCTACATAAATAAATTATATTATAAATATTTAAAACTAAATATAGGTATATAATAAAATTATTAATTAATAATACCTATTATTAATACAAAAATACCTGTATAGTTTGTCGACCGTATAGTTATTACAGTATTAGTACAAGTATTAAATATACATTTTAGCAAGGCTGGGCATTAACGAGTTAAAAGTTAAAATTAAGTTAAAAAGTTAAGTTAATTTTAATTAAGTTACTTAACGCGTTACTTTTTTTTCAGATTAACTTTTAACTTAATAAGTTATTTTTTTTATTAAAATTAACGTGTTAACTTCAAGTTAACTTTATACAAAAGTATCTAAATTAAGTTAAATTTTTCCCGAAAAACAATGCAAATTTTTGAATGGGATTTTACTTTTTGATACTTATACGCAATTTTGGTAGGTACCTAGAATAGCATGTACGTAATCATTAAGAATCGATGTATCACTCACGCACACGCCGCGACGTTGGCCGTGCACGAATATTGGGCTGAGCCCGGTCTTTTTAACTACATAGAGGCTGGTAATTATGTCCATCCAGTATAGAAAATATATTGAAGTAGTAGGTACTGCTTATTTTACACTACATTAGTGTGAATCAAACAAAAATGTAAGTATCTTGGCAGTTAGAAGTTATTTTCTGATTTCTTATTTATGCATGGGTTTTAAAATGACGTGTTATATTTTTATTTTTACATGTATACACTTTTTCAGACAGAAGAAGTCCCGAGTAGTTTTTTTGTAAAGAATAACCATCCTTTTTTACCTTTTTACGATATAATAGGTATATCGACTTTTTTTTCTAATTAGGAAATTTTAACTTTTAACTAAGTTACTCTTTTTTTCAAAGTTAACTTTTAACTTTAAAAGTTAATAAAATATATACGAGTAACTTTTAACTTAACTTAGCTTATATTATTTTAAATTAACTTAACTTAACGAGTTAAAAAATATCGTTAATTTTCCCAGCCTTGCATTTTAGTTACATAATAATATTGCGAATTCGCAATTACCAGTTGAAATTACTACCTGCTTAATCTATCTTTTTTGAGAAATAAATAATACGTAGCCGCAAAAACAAACCTATAATAGCTTAATATTTGTAATTACTATAATAAGAAAAATATTTGAGGATTGTTCTGTGATAAGACATAGATAGGAAGGATTCATAGAATTACTCTATGGGAATACTACTGATAAGACGTGATAACACATAAAATAGTAAATCTTTAAAATTGATTTTATTTTATTTATAATTTGAGTACTTGTGGATTTTTTAATTATCTAATTAATTATCGAATTGACCGATAAAGTATAAAACAGCCTGATATTGATAAACTCTAACTATTTACTTAAATATAACTTAAGATACATGTATCTTTTATTACAAGATACAATAAAATTTATAACAAGTTATATTTTATAATTACTTGGCAATAATGTAACTGATTACAAGTTACAAATTTAACTCGGTTACGTAACTTTTATATATGTAACTGATTACTGCCCAACCTTGTATATATATAATTTAACTTTTATATTTAAAAAATAAAAATTTAAAATATAATAGGTATCTAATAAAATCATAATTTACTACATTATGTATATTTAAATTGTATGCATGTTATTATATTTTAAGATATTTATTGACTTTTATATTTTTTTTTTCTAGAGAGGGTGAGGGAGAATCAAACCCTGGTTTATTTTATAATAGTAATAGCTGAACATTCAATATAATATAGGTATTAATTTATTTATTACAGGAGTCCAAGTTATAATAAACCATGATAAACCATAGGCTGTTATCATTGTTACACCCATTATGAAAAGAGCACAAGAACTTAAAAGATCAAATGAAATAATTTTTATTGACTCAACTAGCAGTATGAATACAACTAGTAATACGGTTACTATATTAACTTCATCAAAAGCTTTAGCTGTTTTAATCTATTAAGGGCAGCCTGAAGACAGTTATGTAGGAGCTTTTACAGTTTTACAAATTTCCCTTTAAGGTTTGGTGGTCAAAAGATAAAACACCAAACAATTTGTATTTATAGTTTTAGCTTTAAATATTTTTACTTTTAAAATATATTATCAAACTATAGAAACTATTCAATAAATTATTTCAAATTAAAAAAAATAAGTGTTAAATATTTGTAGGTTTCTTTAGTTTTCATGACTGATGAATCAGCTGCTGAAAAAAACAGTTTACTTAAATTGTGGCCAGAGGTAAATCAATTTCTTTATCACTATCATATGGCACAAGAAGAATGGCGATGGCTTCATGATTCTAAGAATGGAATTGAACTTTTTAACCGTATGCCACTAATGAAGCTTTTCCAATCGGTAATCTGTTATATATTTGTATTAACAACAATTGGAATAAGTATTAATATATACATAATTTCAGCTACCCGTTTGTATGTCGTCTATCTGTAGATTAGGTACATATTTTATACTCTATTCCCTATTAGTTTGGAAAAACTCACTCACGCATTTATGCCGCTCGAATGGCCGGAGAGCTGTCATTGGCTACAGTTATCGGCATCTGTCGTTACTTGTCGTGGTACGAAACGTTCTCGGCAGACGAGCCGAAGCATCCCACTTACGCACGCATGGCGGAGTAACACGGAGTTACTATATATCATGATTATAGAATGTAATCAATTTTATTTTATTTTCATAATAATGATACTATTAGCACAGATTATATGAATATAAAATTGTCTCATCCTCTACCCCCACCCAACTTTGGAAAGCAGTCGGAAAATAGTAGAAAAAGTCGATGGCCTTTTTTTTTGCTTATTCACGTTTTGAATGAGGTATTTTGGAATTTTGTCGGAAAATTTTGCAGCAATAAAGTATTTTTTTGGAATTTCAAGTCTATAAATTATTAGGAATTTAATTGGAAAAATGATGGTTAATTACCTTTTTTTTTATGTCTATTTTATGTTATGAAGAGAAGTATTGTATTATTTTTTTCACATTTTCACCCCTCAAAAATCTTTTCTCGGGACGGCCCTGATACTATACATACATAATATACGTTACTCATTACTCAGTGTTTTTAATAAAAAAAATTAAAATAAGTACATTTATTTAGGGCAATAGTACCTACATTAGAAAAATATGTGAATTATTATTTTAAATAATTTAATTTTTATTTTTTATTAAAAACCCTGAGTAATGAGCAACATATTATGTTATTATATTATGTATGTATAGTATATTCAGACTAAAAATTTTACATATAAAAGTTTTATATTTTATATATATATATATAACTTAGATTTTGACATTTTTTTACCGTGTGTAGTGTACATAAGTAGGTAATACATGTGAAGTTTTATATTTTATTTTTCGGAGTGGGAATGTCCTAAGTATATTGAAAAACTTATTGATAGAAAAAAAATGTACTTAGAAAATAATAATATCTAACTAATAGTATCATTATTATAAAAATTAAATAAAATTGATTACATTCTATAATCATGATATATTGTAACTCCATGTTACTCCGCCATGCGCACATAAGTAGGATTTATTATTTTATATTATATATAAGACGTTTCAATTAATATTGTCCATAAAATAATGAGCCAAAATTGTACTAAGCGTTAACGCTAAATTCCTAGAATTTATAACATTACTATTTTGTTAACAAGAGAAAAAGAAAATAAACATTTTCTACGTTCAGAATCTAAAATAATGGGCAAAAAACAATGGGGATATAAGATATATAAACTTATATTAATTAGAAACCTAAAAGTAAAGTGTATGAAATGTATGAAACATAAATGAAAAAACCTTTTTTGCCCCCCCCCCTCAGCGTTTATCAAGAACCGTCACTGTAGGTACCTATATTATTTTTCTTTAATAAAAATAAAAATATCTAGATAAATTTACTTTAATAAGAAAATTTTTTATCTAAGATAATTGTTTAGATAACTTATTATTTATATAGATATAAGATACAAGATAAGTAAAAAACTATCTATATAATGTATAATACTATTTGTTGTAGATACACAATTTGTATCGAAAAATACGTAATGCACATAACTCTCAATAATCTTATATACTTTAAAAATAAATCCTTATATAACCTTGTTATAGACATCTTTACAAAAGGTACAGACAGTGTTATATTATATATTTACCTGCATTGAATATATTAAGACAAACGATCACAGACATCAATATTACGTAGTATTTGAAAAGACCCATGGATTCACTAGAAATAAAGTAATTATCTAGCTGTAACTATAAAGCAACTAACGTAAAATAACACTTCACATAATAATTTTTTGTAAGTACCTATTATTCAAAAAATTATATAGTATATATTGTTTACCTACATATACTCGTACATACAGAAATATGAATAAACAAGTCTTGCAATTCTAACCACATCTTTTCGCCATTAGGCAATTTTAATATTTACGTGACGTCATACAATTATTTGACTGAATTTCCTTTCATCAAATCAATAGGTAACAATATCGGTTTGTAATTTGATAATTTTTAGAAGTTTTGTACAGATAATAGGTACTCAAAGTTGTCTGCAGTATAAGATCCAAAATATGTTAATATATAAGCAAAAAGTGGTTTATTCAATGTACTATGAAACTATGGTTTTCAGTGGCGTATTCAGGCCGAGCCCCCGAGATATGTCCAAGTTGGGGGGCCACAGGAGGACCTTTATTATTACATTAAAAAAAAATACTGAACTTTTTTTCTTTTTAATAATATTTATGTAGAATCTAATTTGATTTCAAATACGAAAAAAAACAGCAGCGGCGTTTATCATCTTACATACGTCATTAATTTTTCAAACAGGTGGTTAGTTATAAAAATAAACTATCATAACTCGTTATCAACGGGCCGTCCCGATGGGGGGATGTCTCACCCTCTAACTTCAGAAACCACTCTGCAAAATTAAGTTCAGTCGTTAAATAATAGAAAAAGTCTATGATCTTTTTTATTTTAAAATGACAAACTACAAATTATTAGAATTTTAGTAGGCAAAATAGGAAAAAAGTTCCCGAGCCATTTTTAAAATGCCATTTCATTTGTTTTTCGTAAACATATTTTTACAACTGGAAATCACTGGTGAGACGTAGTCTTAACATTATAAAAATTTTTTAACCAATCGAGACGTGTGATGTAATTTCATACAACGAGGACGGAATATTTTCCCTTCATTTTACCAGGGCTTTGCACCCAAATTAATAATTCGGGTTTCGGTTTCGGATGTTGAAAAATAATTCTAGTGTTACGAGTTATTGACCATTTCCGGTTACGCTTTTATGATATTCTATTTGGGTTGATTCAGGTTAATTTGAACTTTGTTGGATATCAATTTATATTAGATTATCAATGGGGGAGGTATGCTGTAAATTCACGTGATATCCCCTGTGAGTAGTATCTTTTCTTGAGTTTTTAAAGTTATTATACTTAGCTTTCTCAACATGAAGGCACGAAACGAAACAGCATTAACCCGACAGCCAGACGTCCGAGGACCTCCTGGCTATATCGGCAAAAACAGCCCTTCTAAGGGCTATCCCCATTCCCCTCCTCTTCCACTCACACCCTCAACACTGACAAACTCAAATCACATGTGGGCTTGAATCACAGTACAACAAAAAGCCACAAAAAAAAATTTTAAAAATATACAAAAATAAAAAGAAAAATAATGTGAACATAGACAAAAGACAGAAAAACATGGCAAAGATAGCAGCATGGATTATAAAAACTCCCCGAGAAATACAAGAATAGTGCAAATAAATGTCGAAGGTCTAACTAGAGCAAAAACGGTGATATTGGGGAAAATATTGAAAGGAGTTGATGTACTAACACTACAAGAAACTCACATACCAGAGGAATAAACGAAACGACTGATGATACCTGGCTTTAATATGATTGACTACACAGGCCACAATAAACACGGTATCACTACATATGTGAACCAACAAATAAACCAACAGATTCTAAAAAAAGTACAGGGAAATGAGCACACGATAGAGTTCGATTAGGAGACATCACGATCTTTAATGTCTATAAACCCCCCTCGAGTAATTGGAATAACTTCATGTTCCCAAGCTGTCAACACCCGAGGGTATACATAGGCGATTTCAATTCACACAGTACCGAATGGGGGTATAACACGGAAGACAAAGACGGCGAGAGGCTTGTCAACTGGTCACATCTTAACCACATGCACCTGCTATATGATGCCAAACAGGGAGGCACTTTTGAATCAAGTAGACGGGGAACAACTACTACCCCAAACCTGTGTTTTGTCACGAGTCGGGCCAACCCCTACAAGCCAAACGCACAATACTGAGCCAGTTCCCAAAGAGTCAGCACCAGCCAGTAGTAGTAGGCTATACATTTCCATAGGATTAATAAACCAGAACTGCCTAAGTGGAATCTCCGTAAGGCAAATTGGGTCAAATACACTAAGTACATCGAGGAAAACATAAACCGTATCAGTCCAATAGCGACAAATTACACAAGGTTCACCAGACTAATAAAAGCAGCAGCCTCCAAAGCTATACCCAGAGGCAACAGAAAAAACTACATCGCATGCTAGATAAAGAAGTGTGAGAGACTACTCAACGAATATGAACAAAACAATAATGAGGTCACGGCCAATAAACTAATAAACCTCCTTGATGAAGAAAGGAGAAAGAGATAGGCGTCAGCCGTAAAGGAATTGGACTTCACGCGCTCGAGTAAGAAAAGCTGGGCTCTTCTAAGAAAGCTAGGAGCAGCTCACCCAGTCCGGAAAGAAAATAAAATCACACCAAACGAAATCTCTAGCATGTTATTTAAAACCTCTAACATTAAGCCAGATATTCAAGCAAAATCAGAAGCTAGAAGGACATACGCAAACGAACTTTTAACGTGCAATGAATCAACACCATTGGTAAATGATTTCGCAAAAAATGATATTGAAATAGCGCTAAAAGTTGTTAAAAACGGCAAAACAGCAGGAGCTGATGGACTCCTTCCGGAATTCATAAAAAATTTAGGCCCTAAAGAAAAAACTTGGCTAGCTAAGCTATCAACTTACATAGCCAATATATGTGTTATTCCGAAACTTTGGAAGGAAGTTAAAATAATAGCCATATTGGAACCGGGTAAGCCAGCTAACGATGCACACAATTATAGACTAATCTCGTTGCTGTCGATAGTCTATAAGATGTTTAAGAGACTTCTCCTCCAGAGACTACAACTGACAATAGAGAAAGAGCTGCCGATAGAAAAGGCTGGTTTCAGGAAAGATAGAAATTGTTGCGACCAAGTACTAGCCCTTACCACGTACGTAGAAAACGGTTTTCAGTACAAAAAAAAGTCTGGCGTAGTATTTCTCAACTTATCCTCAGCATACGACACAGTGTGGAAGAGAGGACTATTAATTAAGATGGTCAAAATAGTAAAATGTAAAAAGATAACACGACTATTAGAAAGTATGCTCTCAAATAGGAAACTTGAAGTGTTTCTGAATGGTGAAGCTAGCAAATACATATACCTGCAAAACGGGCTGCCACAAGGTTCAGTACTCTCGCCAGTGCTGTTTAATGTCTATACTGCTAATATAGTAGGAACAACAGTAAGAAAATTTATTTATGCAGATGACATAGCACTGGTCGCCCAAGCCGACTCCTTAGATGCAGTAGAGAGAATACTAAATCGAGACCTTAACAATCTACATTAATATTTCAACAAATGGTACCTTACCTTGAATCCGAATAAGGCGGTAGCATTGGCGCTTCACCTAAATAACAGGGAAGCTAATAGAAAGTTAAATATAAAAATCAATTAACAAAGAATGTCAATTCAAAAAGAATGTCCTAGATATCTCGGAGTAAAAATTAATAGAGCTTTGACTTTTAAAAAACACCTAGATGGGGTAAAAAACAAAATTAAGACGAGAAATAATATCATAGCAAAACTAGCGGGAACGAACTGGGGAAGTAACGCAACAGTCTTATGGCGTTGTTATCATAGTGGCTAAAGAAATGGATAAATCTGTGATTGGATTTGTGCCTTTATCAGAAAGGGTTATGATACCTAATATTGCTTGTAATAAAGGGACTATTAATATGATACAAGTTTATGCCCCAACCGCAGATAAGTGAGACGAAGAAATAGAAAACTTTTACGCAGATATTAAAACCCTTATAGCAACAACTAAGAGACATAACTATGATTCTGGGAGACTTTAATGTAAAAGTTGGGAACATTATAGTAGACGGATGTACAGGAGCGTTGGGATTGGGTGACAGGAATGAAAGAGGTGACAGGTTGATTGAGTTTTGTCAAAATGAAGAAATTATTGTGACCAATACAATATTTAAACAGCCCAAGAGGCATTTGTATACTTGGAAAGCTCCGGCTGACGGTCATAACAATAATATTATTAGAAATCAGATTGATTATATCTTAATTAGAAAAAGATTTCGTAACGCTGTAAAATGTGTTAAAACATATCCTGGAGCTGACATTTCATCAGATCACAACCCTGTAGTTGCTCGTGTTAAAATTAAGTTGAAAAAAGTAAAATGTAAGCAACGTAAGAAAATTTTGAATCTATCAAAACTAAAAAAGAATGGAATAGGACAGAAATTGAAGGATAACATAAGCAACAAACTATTAGAGGTTAAATATGAAAACCTAAATACCAATAGTGTTAACATCAAATGGAAAAACATTCAATCAATCTATTGAGAGAATGTAAAGAAGAGTTAATGCCTGAACGAATAAGGAAGAAGGAATGGATGACAGAAAACATTTTGAACCTTATGGAACAAAGGCGTAAATTTAAAAATATGAATGAACAAAAGTATAAAGAAGTTAATATAGTAATTAGAAGAGAAATAAGGAAGGCCAAGGAAAAATTCAATGTTGAAAAATGTCAAGAAATTGAAATGCTCGATAAGATCAATAATAGCTTTAACTTACACAAGAAAATAAAAGAAGTGACTGGTACTACTAGGAAAAATAAAGTTGGAATTATAAGAGAAAATTATGGTAGTATAATAACAGATACAAAAAGAAAGATTAGAAGATGGATGGAATATGTACAAGAACTATTCTCTCAAAATAGGTCAGAACAAAGTAGCATGAGAATGGATGAAGGATTCGATATAATGAAAAAAGAAGTAACAAATATATTAAAGAATTCCAAACCAAGGAAAACAGTAGGACCCAATGAAGTACCTTCCGAGTTCTTAAAATTGCTTGATGATGATGGCATAGATATGTTAGTTGATTTATTCAATACAATTTATGCTTCAGGAAATATTCCGGAAGAATGGTTGACATCAATTTTTATTACATTGTCCAAGAAAAATAACCCCGAAGAATGCTCAGATTATCGAACAATAGCTCTAATGAGCCATACATTGAAATTATTTTTAAAGATAATACATTGAAGAATATATGCTAAATTGGAGAATGACATAAATACGACGCAATTTAGATTTAAACAAGGAATTGAGACCAGAGAGGCATTATTCGGTATAAATACCCTTATGCAAAGGTGCTTAGATGTCAATAGAAATATTTTTTCTTGTTTTATAGATTTTACCAAAGCATTCGATAACGTACAACATGACAAACTAATAAAAATATTAAAGGATAAAAATATTGACAGCCGTGATATAAGAATAATTTCAAATCTCTACTGGAATCAAACCGCCAAAATTAAAGTGGACGATGAGTTCTCAGACGAAATAAAAATAAAAAAAGGAGTTATACAAGGTTGTGTTTTGTCTCTCCTATTATTTAATATTTACAGTGAAGCAATTTTTGAAAAAGCGATCCTCCACGAACATATTGATGTTAAAGTGAATGGGAAATTTGTTAACAACCTAAGATATGCCGATGACAACGTCATTCTAGCGGGAACCATAGCGCATCTGCAAAGAAGCATGGACAGGCTCTATAGTGCATGCAACAAATATGGACTTGAGATAAATGTTAAGAAAACTAAATTCATGTTAATAACCAAAGACCAAATAGACACTCGCAATAATGAATTCAAATTAATCTTAAATAATGCCATAATTGAAAGAGTGTATTCATATAAGTCTTGGTACATGGATTCACAGTAACGGGGATAATTCAAGAGAGATCCGGTGTCAAATTGAAATTTGTAGATCAACGTTCTTTAAACTAAGGAAATGTTTTTCAAACAGAGATCTACCATTAGATTTAAGAACTAGGATGTTGAAATATTACGTGTTTTCCACCTTGTTCTACGGAATGGAAACTTGGACTCTCTAAAAAAAGCAGATGTTCAAAAAATCCAAGCATTTGAGATGTGGTGTTTCCGTAGGATTTTAAACATATCTTGGGTTGACAAAGTTACAAACGCAGAAGTTATAAGAAGAATAGGTAAAGAACCAGAAATGATGAAGATTATAAAATCTAGGAAGTTGCAATACTTTGGACATTTGCTTAGAGGTGAAAAATATCGGCTCTTGCAGCTCATAATACAAGGAAAGATTTGCTGGAAGAGGAGCAAGGGAAGACCTAAAACGAGCTGGCTGCAAAATTTAAGAGAGTGGTTCCAATACAACACTAAGGAACTATTCAGTGCAGCCAAGGACAAAGAACATATAGCCATGATGATTTCCAACCTTCGATAGAAGAGGAACATGAAGAAAAAGAAAAAGAAGAGTACGTCATGTGCTGGTTCACTGATAACTTTTCCGTTATTGTAATCATAACAATAATTATTAGAAAGTCCTCAAAAAATACACATGTTCTATGATAGCAGTTAATAAGCTAATATTTCTTCTCTCACAGTAGAGTATATGCATCCAAATTTTGAATTGTTATTCTAATCTCGTCGTTATTTGAAAAAGCGTTGCTCGAATACGGTTTAAACGAGTGATATTGTATTTGATTTATTGGACAATCGTCCTCATATCCCTGTGTCACATAGATACATATCGTCCATGGTTTTGAAATACTTTAAAGGTTACTTCAACGTAGAAATTTAAAATTATTTTTTGTCAGTTTCGTATATGGTGTACGTGTCGACATCACAGCTTTTGGTGTTTTACTAGTTGTTTTGATAGTTGCAGCTTTATTTATATTGTTAGAGATAAACTTAAGAGCCATGGCTGTGTTTTATCTGCAGACGAATTGTGATTGGCTATTCGCGTAAATGTATTAAACTTCTGTTTTAATCTTTTAATACTATGTCTGCTTTACTTATTGAAGTGGAATTAAGAGAGTAAAAATAGGATGTCTTGGAACTTCGATGATTTTATATCCCGGTGGCACGGAGAGATAAAATTCGTGTATAATCTGGCTTGGAATACCGTCGGTAAATGAGCCCAAAATTAAATTACATTCTATTTTTACACAATTTACTTTCATTATATTGACTATTTTATTCGATTCGTGTTCTCCGGCATAGTATATCCGATTTTCAAAACCTAGCAGTTGGGAAATGTTATTCTCGATTGTGAAATCAACAGCTTGATTGCAAATCATTGTACATTTTAATGTATTACTGTTTGCTTTTACATTAAGTAATATAGAATTTTTTGGCCAACAAATTCTCAATAGTAGTTTCCAAATCACTCAACTTGTACGTTTTCATAGGAATTGTTATTTTAAATGAATTATTAAAATCTATAGTATTACACCCGGGCTCTATGTTTGATATGGAATTTTTAATTGTTTGTAAACTCAAAAGACATAATTGTGCGGTTTTATCGACTTCTTAAAAATGATGTGGTGAAAAAATGTTGCAGGATAATTCGCTAGAGATTCTGTTTAACGTTATAGTGTACATGATAAAAATTGTAAACACAGATGGCCGAAAATTTTCGTGTTATATTTCTAATGTCTTGAATAATTATAATTTACGGTACAACCATTAAAATATGATTTAAGTTCTAATGGTAGTGTTAAATTATCAAAACTATCATAGTAATTTCCTTTTTTTTCAATTTTTCTATACGCTACCCAATGAGCACCTGTACTATTCTTTGTATTCAAGTTGACTATTGCCGATTCTTTAAATTTCGAACGAGAAGGTAACCTATCTCTTGATACACCAATAAAGTGAGGAATATCCAACATGTGAACGTGTTTTATAACCTCACACAGTGGCGTTATTTGGAGGGTAGCAGAGTAGGAATTTTCCCCTCCCCCTTGTGAAAGCGGGCCGGTGTCCGGCTATTTATGGGCCACCGATATGATTCGTGCTAAAAATACCTAAATAATTATAGCGTATGCCGAATAGTAATAACTAATAACTAACAGCACGGCATACGGTGGATATCCTTTTAAAATAAATAATAATATTAAAATTGATTGATAGACGCTATCAAAAGTATAGTTAAAACTTTTAATAAGAACCTATTAATGGTCTATATCTATTACTAGTTATTTTACTTATTGATTTCCACAAATATCAGTATATTAAGAGGCCGCAACACCAACGAAAAATCGACCTAAAAGCGTGACAAAACTGTGGGACTTTGAAAAGTCAGATTTCAATTCTGAAAACTGTTTTGAATTCATCAGTTTATCTTCTATGGATCGATTGAGGCGTTTATTTTAACTTTATTTTTTAGTCGTGTTATTTATCATTAAAAATCAAAATTTTTTAACATTGATTATATTTTAATCTGTAATAATAAAGAAAAATGCCTCGATCGATCCCTAGAAAACAGGCCGACACATTCAAATCTTTTTACAGATTGTAAATCCGACTTTCCATAGTTCCACAATTTTG
>JAIPRL010002907.1:0-52871 GCA_025469235.1 Pemphigus obesinymphae | reverse complement strand
ATAGATGAAAGACGAAAATATAAAAACAATAAAACGGAAGAAGGAAAACAAAAGTATCGACAACTAAGGAACCAGATTAATCGGGAAGCCAGAAAGGCTAAAGAAGAATGGTTGGAACAGCAGTGCTATGAAATTGATGAGCTTTTTAAAGTTAACAAAACAGATTATGCGTATCGCAAGATTTAACAATTTAGCGGAAAAAGAAAACGAAATTGCATTAATATCAGAGATAAAAATGGCCAGTAATTAGTTGATGATGAGAACATAATAGAACGATGGAGAGAGTATATTGAAGAGCTTTATGATGGAGAACAGTTCGAAGAATTGATAACAAATGAAGAAGAAACGAAACTACACATTTTAAGATCAGAATTTGAACTAGCGCTTTATGACTTGAAAAAAATAAAGCGCCTGGGATCGATAATATAACAGCAGAATTACTGCAATGTGCTAGCACCAAATTAAAGGAAGCTTTATATCATCTAACTCGGGATATATATGAGAAAGGAGAGGTCCCGGATGATTACTGTAAAAGCAAAATTGTAACTATACTAAAGAAAAATGGAGCAAATTCCTGTGAACAGTTCAGAACACTGAGTCTACTGACACATGTCTCAAAAATCCTAACAAAAATAATAAATGGAAGAATAAAAGGAAAAGTTGAACAGTACCTGAAAAATGATCAATATAGATTTAGAAGACAAAAAGGTAAAGAGAAGCAATTCTAGGACTGCGAGTGTTAATTGAAAAACAGATCGTAGAAACAAAGTTACATATTTGGCTTTCATTGACCTGGAGAAGGCATTCGATAATGTAAACTGGAATAAAATGCTGCTCACATTACGAGAAATAGGTGTTGAACAGCATAACCTAAGAATTATCTACAGTCTCTACAAAAATCAAACAGCTTGCATTAAAAAAGGAGAAATTACTGCTAACGCTTAAATAAAAAAAGGAGTTCGACAAGGGTGTACGTTTTCACCTCCACTTTTTAACTGCTACATCGAAAAAGTTATAAATACAGTGAAAGCAAAGCTAACAAGACTAAATATTGGAATTAAAATTGGTGGAAAAATGGTTCCAATGTTAATATTTGCAGATGACATTGTGGTAATAGGAGAGAGCGAAGGAGACATACAGCATGCAGTTGAAGAAATGAATTAAGTGCTTAAAACATCAAAAATTAAAATAAATAGTGGAAAAACGAAGATTTTAGTCTGCGCCAGAGACCCCAAAATAAAAGCCGATGTATACATAAACAGCCAAAAACTAGTACAAGTAGATGAAATGGTATACATTGGGAGCAAAATCACATCTGATGGTAAGAGTGTACGAGAGATAAAATAATGCATAGCATTAGCAAAAACAGCCTTTAGTAAAAACAAAAATTACTCACCTCAAAAAAGATACATCTCAATATAAAGAAGAGACTTATTAAAATATATTTATGGAGTGTTGCAACATATGGATGCGAAACATGGGTAATAAATGATACCGAGAAGAAAAAGCTAAAAGCATTTGAGATGTGGTGTTGGAGGCGTATGGAGAAGATAAGTTGGATAGAGCGAAAAACAACCGAAGAAGTACTCAGCATTGTGAGACAAAAACGTACACTCATAGATAAGAGATTAGAGTAAGGCGTTGGAAAATGGTTGGACATGCCTTGAGACACCCAGAAGAGATGCATAATATAATATTAGAGGGTATGATAGATGGAAAGAAAACTGCAGGACGTCCACGAAACTCTTATATGGGACAAATTAAATGTGATGCAAAAGTCA
Source organism: Pemphigus obesinymphae (assembly GCA_025469235.1). NCBI lineage: Eukaryota > Metazoa > Arthropoda > Insecta > Hemiptera > Aphididae > Pemphigus > Pemphigus obesinymphae. The sequence continues at coordinate 51,090 of JAIPRL010002907.1, read as the reverse complement.
AAACATTTAAGGAACTTAAAAAAAAAGCGAGCAATCGGTCAGAATGGAGAATTGGAGTTGTAAACCAACCCTCGGGTTGAAAAAAAAACTCAACAATTTAAATCTCTTAAATAACTCAATCGACAATCTTTACGATTTGTATATCGTATACCTACCGACTTTTAACCATCTCACTACATAGAGTTACAGTTAGACTACAACTACTGCTCAAATTGGAAAAATAGAAGAAAGGTACTCTCGGGCTTTCAATAAATAGTTATAAACTATATAATTTGTATACTATGAAAAATAATTAGTAAGGGTGCTCTCAAAATCTTATAAAATAATAGAGAAGCTCCAACCCTCGCGCACCACCCAATTCGAGCACTGAATAATTCCTTGCATTCGATCAAAACGATTCTGAGCAGAGCATCAGTGCAAATGAGTAATAATTAGTAATATTATTGTCATCTTAAAATGGCTATAAAAATTAAATAAACGTCTGATTTTTAAAATTTTTTGTAAATAGATAGAGTAACGTAAGATTGACATTTTATTGAACTTTCAAGTCTTAAAACCAAAATTAACCGTTTTATGAATTAATTACATCAAAATTTAAAAACGGCTATAAATAGCCTAAAATGAAATGAAACATTTTAAACATTTTTTGTTGCAGTAGTGAGGTACATAGATAAGTGTTTGATTAAAATTTTAAGTCTCTACAATGATTATTTTAGAAATTACGCAGAAATAACTATATGTGATGTTGACGAAGTCAAAATTTTACTGGTTTTTTGTCATTTTTCAGTAGTTCTTCTTACCGTGTTAAAAAAAAACTATTGAAAAAGATTGAAAAATGACAATTTGAAAGTACCATATGGATTCAATTTTCTATCAAAGAAGTTACATATGATGAAAATCGAAGCAATCCTTCTGGTGAAAATGTTGTTCACAGGATATAAAAATAAGAAAAAAAAATATAAATATCATTGTAAAATCACTAAATCCCTCTCTCAGCTCAGAATCTAAAATACTCGTATAATATATATTTCATTGTATGTAAAATGAGTCGTGGATATTCAGGTAAAAAATTTAGAATGTGCGCAAACGAGTGACACCACTACAATCGACCACAACTCGTTTCCGCCAAAACCATACCCTTCCCTTTTCCGCAAAATCTCAAAAAAGTCGATTCACTTTCCCCCCAAAACTGTATCTTTCCCTTTTCGGCCGATTCACTTTTCCGCCAGGTATAAAAATCGATAGTAACAATAATAGATATCACTATTTTATAAACATCTCTTTAACTACCTAGTTAAAATTACAAACTAAGATATAATGACAACATAATATACATATACAGGATTTAATTTACCTATTAGTGAAGAACGTTAAATTATTAAATAAAATAAGTAAGTAGTCTGGTATGGGAAGTTCTGGGACCTCTACACTTGCACCCTTGCACCGCTGCACTCTGACGTCACCCGCCACACTTGCACCCTTACACCTTGCACTACCACCACCACTACCACCCTGTACTTTTTTTTTTCATTTCCCGATATAAATTTTTATCATGAGTAATCTCTTATCATTTTTTATTTTTATAAATCTAAATCTCTTATCACGTATAATCTATATCCATCCTTCATGTTGACCATCAATCGCGGAGGACACCATACTTCCACCCCTTCTCTTCTGTTGTCGCTGTCCATTATATCTACCGATACCCCTATCACGGGGTGGTCTCACACCCACTACTCTTGTAAATGTTTACAATCTCCAACACCGTGGGACCACAGCGCTCGATGCGCGCACAACTATAGGATCGTTCCACTCTGCCCGTCTATATTAGTGAGTTCATTTTATTCATTTATTTTTTTTTCATTGTCACCTTTACACCTACCATCATACCATTGTTATCGGCGCCTTAGACCGCACCTACATTGGATCCGTATTTCTACCGATCCGATCCGATCGGACTTATTGACCCATGTCTTTGGTCTACGTCTCTTTAGGAGAACGTTGTTTTCTATCAAAAAAACAGCACAAAAAATCATCTTCGGAATCACTCATATTCACTGCAATAGCTTCCTATTCAGACTGCAGTTAAACAGATCACGACGGACGTCGACGGAACCAATGTAGGCACTCATGTCGGACGTCGTCGAATTCCGATTGTCGGACGACGCCGGATCGAATCGGATCAGGAGAAATACGGATCCAATGTAGGTGCGGCCTCACACGTACCGATTATTTAAAGTTTAAATTTTAAACAATGAATCGACAAACGAATAGACATTTGTGTATGTATATACATACGATTTTGAACATATGATCCTTAAATAATTTTATCAAGAATTAGGTGGATGTGGGCTGTGACCGGTACCACGTATACCTCTCGTTTTATGTTTTACTTTGTATACTATACTTTACTAACATCATACCATGAAAATAAATGTCTCGATATATTTTATATCAATAACAAGTATGTTTTTAATATGTATATTAAAATGTCTATACTGTATATATATATATATGTTACAGTCAAAGTGTATAAAGCGGTATTATATATAATGACTAGACATTTCATAAATTGCAGTAAATCGCTGGGCAAAGTGTATATTTCATACTTTAACTAGACATTATATAAAATAACTACAACGCCTTAGTCAATGTGTGGCTGTCGAAAATCTAGAAATTCAAGCACAACGAATGCTAAATTTTTCTACAAAACAAATTCCTGCTGCACCTATTGGTTCAACAGAAGAGCAGTGGCGCCGAGTCCTATGTTTAGGTCAGGCCACGGCCTAACCACATTTTTAAAGGGGCCAGCGATCAGAGGCTGGTGGACATCTTTGCAATATTTTAATCAACATAATTGGTAATACTTGGTTACTTGATGAAAATAAGAGATATGTATTAATACTTATTTATTTAGGTACCTAGTTCATAGTTCAGACTTCTCTATCTCAGTTTAATGCTAATATCTACAGAAATGTAATTCCGGGGGGGGGGGGTTCGCAGGCGAACGGAGTAGGCTTGTGGCCGCTGGGGTGGCTTGGGGCCGTTGTATTTTCATTTTGCCTGAGTACATTTTTAGAAGTTCGGCACCACTGGTGTGTACTCAACACTAATCTAATCCCTAGTAACACCGGGAATCCTGAGATTAGCCAGGAATCCTTGTACAATCTTATTAGTGTCCCGTTCAGGATTCCCGCCGAGAATTCTGCAGACAGTATAAAAGGATTCTCTTATACAATCCTACAAGTGCCCCATTCAGGCTTATCGATGAGGACTCGACAGTTAGTAAGAGATGTCCCATTGCCTGCAATGAAGGTCTCGATGAATTGAAGGTATGCAGAAATGCCCGTGAAAAAGTATACGACAATATAAATTTTATATCATATGCGATTTTATAGACATTACGTCTATTTTTAAACAAAAATGACTTATGTCAAATAATTGTTATGTCCGTGAGTAAAAAAACAAGGGAACCCCGTAGTTGAACTCGAACTATGAATACAAAAGAAAAAAACAAAATATTAATTGTACCTATGTAACATATATTAAAACATTTGGACATTTTTATATTTTGCAATAACACCATGAAAAATGCATGTTTTTGAGATGAGTCACTTTATATTCTTTGCATAAACAATTCAATATACTGTTGTTAATATATATTAGAATATACTGTTAATTTACACGATTTTTAATGGTAAAAATATTTTTATGCAAAAATGTTAAAACTGATTCTTAAAATACCTATTATAAAATCGATAGAGAACAACATTTTGGAGTGACCCGATTTGGGGTTTTTAATTCACTTATTATAAACCAGTTATTAATAAAGTTTAATAAAGTAAAAAAAAAAATGAACTTTTTAAAACTAGAATAACTTTTTTTTTAATTAATAAATTCTTAGATTTTTATATTTCATAAAACAACTTTAATATTGCTTATACAGAATATTTTTAAAACGAGTGTTTACACTATGACATATTAATTACATTGTTAACAGTAGTGCAAAGAGGAAAAAATGTGACGGGAGGCTTAAGCCCCACCAATTGTACTAATACCTATATTTGAAAGAAAAACTAAAACCATAATTAAAAAATTCTGAAGAGGGGCTTGAAAACATTTGGGGCTGAGCCCCTTAAGCTCCTCCCTATTTGCGTCACTGATTGTAATATCATCGATTATTTAAAATATAATAATCAAGGTGTAATAAAATTGTAATATAGGTATAGGTATGTGCAATTTATTTGCGTATGATTGTATTGATAGAAATATTACATTTAGTGTAGAATCAAGTCAACGTGGCGCGCTCTATTATTAAAATTATATAACAAGTAAAACGATGGTTTTGTCAAATGAAACAATAGATATCGTGACATTTGCTTACAATATATAATTATTATTAGGTGTACCTACTATAATAATAATAATAATAATATATAATTAATGCTACTACTATTAATTGTATAATTGTTATTTATTTTATAAATAAAGATGTTTAAACATAAAATAGTGTAAAAATTATTTAAAAAAAATCAATATGTTCGGTGAACCAAGTTCATGGGTAAAAAAAAATTTTTCTACAAAAGTAACATTATACCATTGATTATTATCAATGATTTTACTACACAACTATGCATATTTAGGTACTAATGCTTATTTTAAGTTTATTGTAGAGGATAAATGAATACTTTTTTGAATTTTACCAATTTCTAGGTGCATAGCGGTAGACCTCTTTTTCAGTTACCATGTACCTACCTAAAATCACTTTATTTTCATATATTATATTTTTTTATCTTATTTAATTACTTATAATTTATTAGCTAATAATAATGAATACAATTGTGGACTACATTTCTGTCTGAGTATTCTGTGATATTATACAATCCTTGTTATATGATATTAAAATGTTCAATATACATTCTACATACTCGTTTTTTAAGGGGTTGTGTATGGGCAATTTTTTAAAAATGTATAGTATTATAAAAATATAACAATTTAAAAGTAATTTTAAATTAATATTAATCCCATATCTTGACCACTTTTTATTATTGTGTAATCATGATATTTATTTAAAGAACATATTTACATAAAAGTATTAAAAGGATGCTATACACGCATTTTAGCGATATTAACTTGTCAATGTCTGAATGTATAAACTTGATTTTTGGTGGACTTAGGAAGAAAAAATTAAAAATATGGGAAAGTAGATCTAAAGTAAATATTATGACAAATTCAGATCAGTTTTTATAATTCTTATCGTATCACTAGATCTATCGGTACGTTGGAAATATAAATGGTCTAAATTGCTATATTACGTGTGTGATAGAAAGAGACAGACGATCGCCGCTTCCAATCCCCTTAACAATTAATATTGTATATCCTGATAATTGTCGAGCTGCAATTTTTATTGATAAATAATATAGTGCAGTATAATATTTTAGCCAGGATTTAATTTAATCCGACTTTATACGTTGGGGACAGTTTAAGTACAAGCTTCATTTTTACAGCATAAACGAGATCTGTTGTCCTGTTTATTTGTTCAATTAATATAATTTTATTTTTATCTCAATAAAACCAGATAGTTATTAAATGGTACATTTTGGGAAAATTGTATTTAACAGCGTTTTACTTTATTTCAAGTAAACTTCTAAACAGTTGACACAAAATGGGTTTAATCCACGTTTACCTAGGATTCTATTATTATCTACCACATCACAGTTTAATTAAATACAATTTGTAGCGAAATTTCCACAAATGCATACAGTTATCATTAAACCCATATACATATTATATATATAACATATTAAAGCATCATTTTGTAATAGTTTGTTATTTCTTTCGTAATTAAATAATTTTTTGAAAAGAAAAAAAAAACTTTAATAATTATACACATTTTTGACGATAGTTTACAAATAACAAAAGTAACCTAATTATATATTTTATTATAAATTATTTGCAAACATTTTGGAATATCTAAATTCATTTTACTGGATTACGCACGTTCGATATCTCTCGGAGAATGGAGTTTACGTAGGTACTGTGGCGGATTGTCAATGAACTGGGCACAAGTCAAAGGACTGTCAATGTTTCGCTGAAATAATTTTCTGTCAAAATGTTCAGAAATCGCTTGAAACCCGTAGAAAAATAAGCAAATAATCTTTCTTCGAATCATAGAAAAACCGAACCCCAATATTCAAAAAGTCTGTGACGGGACATAACCACAGTTAACATGTACAACGTACACGTTATAGAAAATGGTATTTTTCAGGACCACGAAAAGCATATTGTAACGCCTAAGGATACCACCACACGTACACGGTAAACATTGGTTACATACATGCCGGCCAAATTATACAAACATGCGGGTCACGGGCACGCGCAACTACCGCACACACGCGGACCAGTTAGGTACGTTTCCGCCCGGACCATCGCGGGAAACGGACTCTTTGTACTGCCCATTGTTTTATTTTCATACCGCCAACACTTTGTACCATCGAAATTTATTCATAATAATTTACATCTATGTTATATTATTATTATTATTATATAATTTATCATGTTTCCACTATGCAGTCCGCCTGTTAAAAATTTTAGATTTACAATATTAGTGAATCTATAGACTTTTAACAATCCAAATAATATTTTCCTTACCATTTTTACACACACTGTGATACTCGTGTATAAATAATTTCATTTTTATTTTGTCGTATTTGTATTTAATACCACAGGTTATCGGGTAGGAACTCGGATATACCTCAAAATAATCTGGACGCTATTAGTATATTAGAACTATTTTCATATTATACTAGGTATAATATACTGCACGGCGCGCACGCACTCAGTTCTACCGAATATCACGAATTTTATTAACTGTAAACAGTTTTAGAGCCACGAAATTAAACCCTAAATTATTTGAAAATTTGTATGAATATACAATTTTACAAAAAACAAATATCTGTTGGGAATGTTTTAAAATTTCTCGTTCTGGTATAATAACAACAAATCTTAATGAATTATTAAGTTTTATTATTAACATTAAAAATTATTATAGAAATTCTTATACATTTTTAAGTATTATTTAAGTACGTGACATTCACAAAATTCACAATCTATAACCACGAAGCCAATAGTAACGATAACACATTGGAGTTGAAAAATATCGCAATCACCAACATGAAATGACGGGCAATTGATAGCAGAGAATCGACAAATGAAATTTTTCTTTTTGTGTCTCATAAAAATATTGGTTGTTTTTGGGTAGGATTGAAAAAAAAATAAAACCAATTATTGTGAACCCAATATATTCCTCGCTCCGCTAAAAATCTAAAATCTATAATTATATGTATATATTATAATAAATAATTTATTTTATTTTATGTTATAATTATTATTATAGTACAAAATGTTTACCATAGTATATTTTGTCACTACTTAAAATAGTACAAACTGTCCGTGGTTTTTATTATTTTGACGTGACCGTTCAATGTGTCCATCAACCATCCAGCACACGTCGGACGGTACTCGAAGCCACCGACGGCACATGTGTTCGGTCATTGCATTGCATTGCGTGATAGGATAGCATAGGGAAACCTATGCTGTTTACATAAGTTTCGGGAATACTGCTCATTACTTGGAATAGAAGGTGAGGATGACTTGATGCTTGGGATTTATAATTCTAGGAGTTTTGCAAGGACGATTTTTTTCCCATTCGATGGAGGCAATAGAAAGGCTTGTAGTTTGTAGATGGCGGTGAAAAGATGTATATGTTTTGTGGAACATGCTGTGAGATGATTTTATAATGGATTTCTTGATGGTTGGAATGTTCAGAGATTCCCTGATAACTGAGTTCCTGATATATTGTGGAAGCCTAGTAATCGACCTAAGGACTATGTTTTTGACAGTTGCTACATATGCTTTGACTAAGATTTCTCTGCTCCAAGCTGTTGATTTTTTCAGAGGGTGGGATATTGGGCATGAAAGTTATGGATTTTATCGATGAGAGATAGGTTTAAAATTGAATGGGACGTGATCTAAATCTTTGCGTGGCGCAGAAGTGGGTGCTAATATCTAGTATGTGAGGGTAGTGTGAATGGAGTTTGCGCTGTTTCACGGCTGTGCACATGTGTTCAAATGTTTTCTGAAGTGTTGTTGTTTTAGTTGTATTTCTGATAATTTCATTGGAGGAGAACCACGGTTGGCCGGTGATTGTACGAAGAGTGACCGAATGGAAGGTCTTGAGCCGATTTCAGTTGCACAGTGATGTATTGGAGGTCTGAGCGGGTCCTGCGTATATTATTATGGGCCTAATGTATGATTTATAAATGTAAGTATTTAAATTGAGAATAAGGGGACTGTTGGTATTTACAAGAGGCTAGAGTGTGTACCCAATATATTTGGCTTTGTTGAGTATAGTTGTGATGTGGTTTGTGAAGGAGAGGTCTTTATCGATGATTATGCCTAGGTACATAGTAGAAGTGGACCATTTTATTTCTGTGTTTTTAATTTTAATTTTTGGGCAATTGCGGGGATATTTATTTGTGAATAGAATTGTGTTGGTTTTGTTTACGTTTAATGTTATTTTCCAATCGTCGAACCAAGGTTGGACGAGAGTAAGTTGTTTTTATAGACGATTTACGACATGGATGTGTGTATTGCTGGTTGCATAGAAAAGAATATCGTCAGCGAAAAGAGCTGTTTTGCAATTGAGTTCCTGAAACATGTCATTTACGTATATGAAGAATAGATTGGGGGATGTTCAGCTCGAAAAGCGAATTATTTGGGGTTACTTTTAGTCCGTTATGTAATGCGGTTTCAAGCATTTTCGCTGTTATATTTAATAAGGAGATTGAACGATAGCTAGAGGGTAGTTTGTGGATTTTACCCGGTTTTGAAATCATTATACTGGCTGATTTTTCGAAAATCTTGGGAAAATAGTCGAAGCGAAGCAAATAATTAAAATGTTTTGTTATATAAAGTAATATCTTGTCTGAGAGGCTTTTTAATGCTGAGTTTGGGATCCCATCTGGGCCAGGTGATTTTTGATGGGGCAAGAATCTGATGATATATTTGAGCTCGCCTAGCAAGATTGGAGGTATGAGGTTTTGGTTTGTAGTATTTAAATTTTTATTGTATTTGTAATTTCGGCATCAGTGATTGAACATCCGAGTAGGTAGGAAAATGGTTTTTCGAGCATATCAGCAAAACGTTCTGCTTTTGCTTGTAGTTTGAAGATGAGACCTTGATTTCCATGCAATGGGGTTATTGGAGGTTTTTTATAAATTAAGGATTTACTTAGTTTAAAAATTTTTGAATCATTTGGTTTGGAGGAAGATAATAAGGATGACCATTCTGTTTCTCTATGTTTTTCTAGCAAAAAGTTAACTTTAGCGGTTTTGGGTTGAATTTGTTTTTGATAATTGGGTTTCTGGTATATTACCATTGTCTTCGTTGTTTTTTTTCTCTAATATTTGTTCTGTTATGTATCTTGGCAAGTGATTTGAGTTAGAATGTTTTTTTGTGTTTGAGATTAAACAGGTTTGTAAGAGTTGAGTGAAGGATCTTTATTTGAGGCCAAGAGCTCAATATAACACTACCTTGAAGTTCAAGAAGCACTAGGTCGTGGTCTGAAGAAAGTTTATTTAAGGTTTTTATTTAATAGAGAACTGTAATATTTTTCATAATGAAATGTCAAAGACATTAGGACGATGGTTGTATTGGTGTGGATAGTGCATGGGGAGATTGGTGCAGCTATTAAGTAATCATTTTGATTCATATGGGACTGGAGAATGGCCCCTGCTGGATTTTGTGAATGACTGTTTCAAACAGGTTGTTTTGCATTTAGATCACCTGCTATGATGCATTGATCGTTTGTGTCAAGTAGAGAGTCTATGTCTGTAAGATTTAGGGTGTTATGGATCTTTTTTATACTGAAAAAATTTGAGTTTGTTTATTGTTGAATTTGATATTGATTGTCGTGTTTTTGGTTAATGAGGTTTAAATGTTGATAATTTAATGCATGATGTTTTTGTGGATTAATATTGTCGTGCCTCCTCTAGGCAGGTGCCCAAGGGGGGGAGTCTGGTCTATCAGTCCTGTAAGTTTGGAAATTGGCCATTTTAAGGGTTTTTGAGCTTTTATGGTTGGTTTCATTTAATTACACTATTTGGATTTTGTGTTATTCAGAAATAAGATGATGTAATTCGCTAATATTAATTAATTTATTACGCTGATATTAAAAAAATATCTCTTAAATTATTTTTATTAATATGTATGAAGCACATGGATATAAAGAGTATTCGTACTATTTCGTATTTGGTATACAACTTCTTATGTCTAGTTTGTAGATTTTTCAAGATAGATATTTAATATATTAGTGTATTAGTACAAGTAAAAAAAATGATAATATAATGGACTTTTATTTAGTTCCAATTAAAACAAAATATACATTTGTTATTAATTTTGGTTTTTTTTATACAAATAATTATCAATTGAGCAGGTTAATATTTTTAAAGTGGAATTTAAAACGTATTTAAATATTAAATTTAATTTTTGACACAGATACTTATTTTTAGTTTTCTTCAGCAAAACTCAAAATTTGAATGAGTTGCATTATCATAATATTATGATATATATTATATTATGATAACATTTATACAGTTACGTGTAACGCGTATATTTTCGAGAGGTATTTATAGAAAATCGTTTGATGAATGTTTCCTTAGACAGTAGAAGACCACTTTATTATATAGACACCTAAAAAATAAAAATCATATAGGTAATTCGTACCAACCTATACATATTATATTTCAAATAATAAATGTTGCAAAATATTCCAGCTATTGATATGTGATAAGTAGGACTAGATAAATTTAAAATTTCAACTTTAAACTAAATCTTTCTATAGATGACCTTAAATTTTATATTGCATTATTTTCACTTTTTTTTTTAAACTTTAAAATATCATTATTAAATATACTATTTACAATCAATATTAAAAATAAAAATCTAATAAAAAAGTTTTCTAAATCAATCCTGAAGAAAATTTAAAGTCATAACTGTTTATAAGACTTACAAGTTACAACTACCAAAAATCAAACAATTTACGATCTAGTTAAAATATGTTATCAAACGCCGTACGCCTGATACAACATAACTTTGCATATTATATATAATAATATTCATAATAGCTAATTTCAATATTAATAGTAATAATTAAATAATATGTGCTTTGAATATAAATTATAACATGATTAAAATGGTATACTAAAATACGAACAATCATAATGATGTTTGTTGATTTATTAAATGTATGTAAAAACTAAAAACTAAAAATATATTTACTAAATTATATAATATATTTTTGTTGTTGTTGGATAATATCGATTACCTGTTTTATAAATCTTGCAGTATTTAATCTCACCTGTCAAATAATATTTGCCCACTAGTTGTTTATTATGTCTTTTATGTAGTTAAGTATTAACACTTCCATGGGCTTTTAATAAAATATTTTTTACTAAATTGTTATATCATGAATTCATTCAACTGTACAATGAACATTGAATACATTATTTCTGATTAGACACGTTATGAATATTGAACCTATTTATAGCGCTTATAAATTCTTTACCTTGTTTTGAGGTCGAAGAGATTTAATAATAGTTTTATCAGACAAATATAACGAACAGTTTTTTGAAACGAATTTCCAATAATTTTTCTTTCAAATCAAGTAATATTTCAAACGAATTTTTTTCAAATCATTTGTTATAATGATTGAGTTTTAAATTTGAAGGAACTAATATACCACTATTTTTTTTTCTGGCTAGTAAATACTTGTTTTAATTCTAACAGTCCGACACAATGCGTAACTTGATAACAATTTTGAAAACATATAGATAGATTTTTCATTACATATTCATTATAAGTCACATTTTTCATTCTCATATTTTGTATTATAATAAAAGCCGTTAAAAATTTCCATAATTTTCAAGATTTTAATCATAAATATCTAGGTAGTTAAATTAGAAAATTTTCTGTAAAATTTCTCGATCATTCTTTTGTACATGTTATGGATAATTCGTAAATTTTTTCAACATTCTGATGGTTTTAGGATCGTTTATTCGAGTTATGGACATATTTTCATGGTTAAAAAGTAGGTTGCTAACATGTACTCTTCGTTTAATTATGACATAATCGGATACGGGTTACTAACCCTATATTATACACATTATATACGATTCCCACAAACATAAAGTCGTACAACGAAATAATGATAACTATATAATATTTCTTAGAATTGTGTAGTGTGTTAATGATTTTTCTTGTAACCAAAAATACTGGATAGTATTAAAAAATAACTAATTACATATTATTATAGTAATTAAAATCAAATTTTAGTAGATTAATTTATTATAATTTTAAAACATGCAATATTATTATAAGTTTATAACCATGAAAAAAGATAGAGTTCAAAAGTTCGATATAATATCATTGTTTGATTTTTTGATTAAAAAATTGTCTGTTGTTTTAGACAGTTTTATTTAAGCTAATAAGAAAACCATTAGTAAATATGTATGTAGAAATTAGTACCAATTTGCTATTAGAAAGCTATTATTTAAAAATTTACTAAATAATACATTTTTATTTAAATAACTGAATAGTGGTCAAAATGTTTTAAACATTTTTATCACGTCAATATAGTAATTATTATTTATTGTACATTCTGAATATCTGTAGAATAATAATTATTTTCCAATTTATAATAATTTTCGTAAATTTTTGTATTTTTCTTTTACGATTAAAAAAACTACTGTAAAAATCGAATAATGACCTGTTTAAAATGCCAACTAGAATTAATTATTAATTTGAAAGCTATTGATATGAAAAATTAGTCAAAAAAATATATTGATATGTACATACTTCATATAAATAAAAAGTATAAAAATATATTTTTGTAAAATTAATACGTTTTTGATCTAAAATATGATATAAAATCTAAAATAGTAAAAGCATTGAAAATATATTAATTATGTCGTATTTTATGCCAGATATTATGAAAATATTTTTAAATAAGAGGTTGTTGGGTAGCCATCTAGGTAATAATAATATTAGACAAGGATATAAAATTATACATTTTCAATTCAATTACCGGCTTATATTTTGTTGACTTATAATAATTACAATTTAATATGAACCATGAACATGCAATTATAAATCTATGGCTTCCTACTGTGCAAAATCCAGTCCCAGAGACATCCAGTAGATGAGGATTGAGGGTTTGAGGACATGCGATGTCATTATTTAAAGACCATTGATATTATTAAAAATTGTTCATGGGATTGTTAATGCCGGGTTGAGTGACTTTAATTTTAACCAACTATAGGCATTTCAATTATAACATCTCTCAAACATTCATTATTAATGTCAATCGTCAATGCAAATATCAAATTGTAACTATTATATCGTGTATGTTTTATAATATATATTTTATGTTATACCTTCATAACCTATAATATTCTGATAAGTATTTTATAATCATCTATAAAATATTTATTTTTACATATTCAGGTTGTTAAAAATAATATTGTAATGGATTTGAAAGTATTATATATAATATGTACCTATATATTCAAATAAATAATAAAAAATAAAAAATTAAAATTAAAATATAATCAACTGATGATATTTGTATTACTTTTAAAAGTAAAACTAAAAAGAATAACAATTCATTTATATATGTTATATATTAATACTTTAAATTATATAATAGAAAAAAAATATGTACCTAACTGTTCCTATATAATAATAAATATTATTTAAAATGTTTCAAAAAAAATATTTCATCTGTATCTGCATTATTATTATTCCCAATAACCTAGTAAAAAAAAAAAAAAAAAATTGTATATCTTTAAGTATTTAAACTTAAAATTATAATTCATTATAATTTAGGGACATAACAATAGCTTTATCAGACCATAGAGGAACAAAAAAACATTAACTAATTATACCTACTGTAAAATTACTTATAAAATATATTATTATTGATGTTTTGTATTGAAATAAAAAAATGTAAGTACGTAAAAAAACCATCATGTACGTACGTTTATTGATATATTGGGTACAACCCATTTGGGTCAAATCAATACCTTTTTGCCTGAAATCAGATGGCACGTTTGGGTATATTTAATAACAATAGATATGAATTCTATTGTTAACCGAATTTAATATAAATAATATAATATATAGTATATATTGTACACAATACATAATCTATATAATACAATATATTTTCTGTATTATATTCGTAAATTAATTCAAATTCTTATGTAGGTACAATAAGTACCTACATATACCAATTATAAATATTGGACAATTTTTCAAATACCTTTACGTTATTCGAAAAATCGTTTTGAAATTTAAATATATTTTTGAGAAAGTATTTAAATACACTGTACTCCAAATATTTACACATCCTGATTACTCGAATGATGACTATTACCCGGTAGCACAGAAATTGTTAACGGTAAGTAGTGCGCGCAAACATTTTTCATCTGTGTATTAGCAACCGTATATGGTATAGTTCGAATACCGTACTGCGCCGATGAAATATTATGAAATAATAATAAAATATTAATATTTGTAATAATTGTTTATCAGACTACAAAAACACTACAAACCTAGAGCTAAGCACGTTATTTGCAAAGCTGGAGACTTTATTTTAAAAATGAAGAATTTAGGACAAATGTTGATAAAACATAAATAATTACTACAAAAAAATTAACCTAATGAAATCTGTTATTAGAAATAGAAGTTGCTATTTTCAAAAATTAAGTTTCAAGGGGTTAAAATTTTGAAAGTATCATCCTATCATTCTGGAAAATTTTCCATTTCAATCTTAGATCATTCGTCTAAAATATCATTGGTAATATATTCGGTTAATAATAGAGTTCTTATAGGTTCTTATTGTTACTATTATATTTGGTTGGACGTCACCATTTTCGACCAAAATGTACCCTTCCCTTTTCGGCTAACATTTACTGCTCCGTTTTCGGCCACTGTCCCTTTTCTGCCAATACAGTTTTCTTTAAATTTAACAATTTTAATCTGTATTTATTAAATTATTTTTACTTTTCAATGCAGGGAATAAATGAAAAATTAATAGATACCGACCAGTAATCGGGTATCGATAAAGATTACGAGTGTGGAAAACCAAATATATTTTATCGTGATTAGGGCTGGGGGATTATTTTTTTTTTCAAATAATCGATAATTTTTTATTTTAACTCGAATCAATCGATTATTCAAAATCCTCTGGGTGAGTCGACGATTATTAATCGAATAAATAATCGAGTATTCGAATAATTGATTAACCGAATAGGTACTCGATTAACCGATTATTTAAAATGAATAAAAAATAATCGAATAATCGATTAATCTAATGATCGATTAATCAGATAATCTAATAATCGATTAATCTAATCATAATTTTATTGGGTGATCAATTGATTGAATTTAGGATAATTGATGTATTATATTTACTAAATATATTATTTAGGTATATAAAATACTGTAAATGATTGAATCGTCAATTTATTATTATATATTTAATTATATACTAGTGAAATTCGAAGATCTAATCTGCATACTAGATGAAAATCTCTTAATAGATATAGAATTTAGACCAGTAGACCTTACACTCGTACCTTTTTTCCTATAGAGAATTACTCGATCAAACCCTTCATTCGATATATCAATTTTTTTATATATTAATTGGAAAAATATCATAATAAAATATTTTTTCATATAATTTTTTTTCTGTGCACAAAAGTATTACATTTGTTAATAACGAGTTAATTTTTGGACATAATGATTTATGATATAGTAAATAAAACATAATAGGTATATGAAATGAAGGAAATATTTTTTCCTTAATAAACGATAATAAACTACCGAAAAATACAAAAAAAAAAAAAAATTGCAAAAAATTGGTCATTTTAATGTTTAACATCACACCAAGCTCCACTCAGAATTATTTTTGAAATTCAAATTCAATATATCCACCAAGTGTATCCTATCAAACGTGTGAAGTGCCTTCCGTGCTTACTGACACCCATCGAATAAAGTGTACCTTTTTTCAAACTATTACACTATCATAATAAAATCCATTAATTTTTATCAAATGTACTAATATCATAAATTACAATAATAAATTAAATATTTATAATATTATCAAAAAAAAAAAAAATAAAATACTTTTATTTCAATAATGTTAATAGTGGTTAATATAAGATTAGTTTTTTAAATTGATTAAATAAATTAGTTTAATAAAATCATTATAATAATATTGTAATTAAAGTAAAAGTATTGTACCTATATTAGTAAGTATTGTATTGATTTAAGTAATTATTAAAATGTTGGCTTTGAAATAAGGTTCTTATTCATGCTTAAAAATATAAGTTGACTGGTATGATCATTGGTCAATGACGATCTGAAATCTGTTAAAACATTGCTGAATACGCGTTCAGCCGCTACATTTGTAGCTTGCACAGTCATTATTTTATTTACTGAAATAGATATGGTTGGAAAGAATCTTTATTTAATTTCCACTATTCCAATGGATTTTGTTCAAAGTTAGACTTGGGTATGCTTAGATATAAATTTAATTAGTTTTCAATTTTAATTGTTAGAGGAACTTCCTATAAATTACAAAATTAAAAAGATATAGTAATAAGTACTTAATTTAAATAACAATATAATTCTTACTTGAAAATGATCTGTATTATCATGTTCAGCTTCAGGACCAGGAGTACAAAAATTAGCCGATAATCCAGTTTTCCTTTTTTTTGTACATGTTGATCTCTATTATTATTGACAAATGATTCATTTGAATTTTTAAAAGTTGTTTTAAAAAATGTATTAATTTTAGACTATAATTCAGTTATGTCATCACACATTATAAAATCCAATTTAAATCTTGTATCGAATACGGTACAGATCATTAAAATAATATTATTTTTATAACGCTGATCAAGTAAGTAATGATAGTTGTATACATATTTTTAATTTGGTTTCCATCTAAATCCATGTCTATACTTTTTTCTGTTATGTCTGATAATTTTGTCTTAAGAGAAGATATAACAGGTAATATTGTAGAACCTGTGACATATGAGTCACCGTCCAAATTATTTGTTATTTCCTGAATTGGTTTTAAAATAAAACTAAGATTTTTCAATACAACAATGTCAGAATCTTGAAGAATTAAATTTCTATATTCACCATTTTTATACGTTCGAAGAAAACTAGTTAATCCAAGTTCTTGCTCTATGATAACGTTGATTAGATCTAACATCGACCACCAACGAGTTGTTAGAGTATGTTGGGAATTTTTTAATTGGAAGGCTAAACCTTTCTTGGATTTTTCCCATATCTCGTTCAGCTTTCCAACTATATACAAATATATTATATATTGTTTTAACTTTTTGTATAACGCCCTTTACATTATCTATATCAAAAATGCGTGAAACTGTTGTATTAAGAGCATGATCGAAACAGGCCACACGTGCAATATTTAAATTTCGTACAGCCTTCAACATATCTGTTGTTGTTGAGCATAACTTCCAATCCAGTATTTCGTAATCTAAAATTAACATTTGTATAACATCTGCAATATTCTCTCTGGTATGGTCCTCTGATAACTCTATGCAACCCAAACAAGCAGAATCTAATTTAAAATTGGTATTAACAAAATGAAATGTGAGCCCAATAAATGGTTGATTTGAACCTGATGTCCAACAATTTGTGGTAAAAGATAATAAATTTGCATTAGTTTTAATAATGTTTTCAACAGTTATTGGTTTTTCCATATACATAGATGGAATACGGGATTTTGCAACAGTTTTTCGACAGGGAAACTTGTAACTAGGATTTAGAGCATTTACAAATGCGAGTAATTGAAACTATTTTTTTTCCACCAAATTATATGGCATCATACACGTTGCAATAAAATAGACTAGAGAACTATGAATCTTGATTTTTGAACTTTTATCGAGTGAACGAGTCAGGCCGTGTAATATAAACACGGACTTAAGACCCAAATGTAAACAAATTATAACTTACCGGTAGATCCCTAGAGTACACAAATTGGATAGGTATAATAATAAAAACAACGAGGTTTCGGTATTACGAGCTAATATTTCTATGGAAATATATACACGATATGAATAGCTAGGTACCTTATTCTAGTGTTAGTATTGTACTAAAACGATATATAAAATTAACTATAAATAACACACAAACATAAATAGGTAAAAAAACTACAATGAACTCACATAACCGTGATGATGGGTAGTGAATGAGCGATGGTGATGGTGGTAATAATGATTGACCATAGATGAGTAGCGGTGGCGAAATTGAACTTTTCCGAATACGTAGGTATATTGATGTTGTGACTTGACACTTGTCAATATGGAAAGTGGTGAATGTAATATCTTTCCGCAAATGTGTACTAATTAGCGTATGGTGGTGCGTTGCACAATATATAATAAAAATACATAAATTCCACACTTAATCTCAAAATAGCGCGTAAAAGATGGAAAATGTGAAACCGGACAGCGTGTATTCCGATAGAGTGTCGTCATCGATATCATTCACGATACTGACTGTACTGTTTGACGGTATCGTAATTATCATATTCATTATTATATAATTGGCATACTCACACACACCACCACATTATAATACCAATTATAAATTGTACGCAACATTGAGAGTAAATTGTGTCATTTTCATTTGTTTTGTTATACTTGAATTTATCTCTTGAACAGTAGAAATAGAAGAGGAAGTGAAAGCAGAAGTAGGAGATTGAGTAAAATTATACGAGTGACATTGTTCTGGTTTTCGGTTTGATGTAGATAGTTGATAATTTAATGAACTTGATTCAACAATATCAGTCCTAAAATAATATAAGAATTATATTGTTAAAAGGATTACACATTCGATTTCTAAGGGATTATAAGCAATTTTAACTAAATATTTAGAAAAATTAAAATTTAACAACTGTAAGTTGTTTAAATCTTTTAATATAATTTTAAAATATTGTGTTTTTCTTTGTTGTATCTTTTCAGTTATACTACGATAGACTGTCCATATTATTCGATTTAATTACTATTAGCTTTCTCATCACAGTTTGTTAGAAAATTATCATTAATATAAATATTTACACTTAAAGAGAACTCTAACGAGCATAGTTTTTTTTTGCTAGGTATTTATCAACATCTTATCTTCGATTGGAAAACTAAAAAAAATTAGTTTATCAAAAAAAACTCTATGCCTATACATTGTACAATGTACATACATAGTAAATATTGACATATATCATATTCTATTTAAATTTTTAATCTGGCCTGAACCCCTGGCTACGCCACTGTCTACCTTTATGTCAAAAATAATATATATTAATTATTTTATTTATTGGCTAATTGTTTTACTTACTTGTCTTCATCTATAGTAAAGCTAGCTACTCCTCTTCGAAATTGATATAATTCATTAAACTTTGTCTTATGTTTAAATTTTAAATGGTTCCATAAGTTTGTAGTACTAGAACCTGGATTTTTATATTATTGCACAAATTGCATATTAGTTTACTGTTAAGCTCGTTCTTTTTGAAAATTTGAGACACTTCACTCATATTGATAGTTCTTTTAAAATCAAAAATTTTCATGTCAATACATTTTTATAAAATTTATAATTATGAATTTTGAGGTTTTCGTAAAAACTTAGACTAGAAAAATCAAGTTGGTACAAATTTGAGTAGTAAAAACCTATTTTTACCTTTTTTAAATAGCATGAACTTTTTTAGAAATTAGTATTTTACAAAAAAACCTATAAGATCATATTATCTAAAATATTAGGTACCTACTTATTCTAAAATAACTTTGAAGAGGTTGTTTCGTTTCTTTTTTGTGGATAATAGTATAATACTATGTATTCGCTAGTACGTGAACAATGCTGTATGGATTTTATCCCACGTGATAATAAAAACCAGAAATATTATTTTTATGAATAATATTTAAAATATAGAAAGCTCATTTTTAAATAATAAATTTAAATTAAAAAATTGCTTGACTTAAAAAAAAAAATGTAAATAATATTATTTTATTTCTGATTTCTACTACTTACGAACAGCATAGTTTATAACTATTATAGCTTATGACTTAATGTTATAAATATGTTATAGTTATTAAATAAAATGATATTATAAAATTAAAACTTCTATAAAAACTGTTTTAAGAGTACGTACCTTATAATATATGAACAAATATTTAAAAATCCAAATAGGGTTAAAAATCTTGTTCGCAAGTCACAAATGTATAGTGTAACATAACGTATAAAAATTCGTCTGAATGACAGAGTTTCAGGTGGTGCAGCTTATATACACAGAAAAACCTTCAAGAAATTTCTCGAATATTCATGGTGGTTACAACATACAACTTAATAGAAAATTCGAAAAAATTAAAACCACGTAAACAAGTTAAAATAATAATGTAGACGAGAAATTTACGGGCGCGGGCCTATGGACGATTATTAATTTAAGTTAATTAGTAGGTAGTACTCCGTCACCTCCCAACCTCTCCCAAAGCACTGTTTTTAATAATAAACTAAAAAGTAAAAAAAAAAAATTAAAATATACTTACTCAAAATACTCGACACTTTTTCCTGTTGAATATTGTAGGTATACTATAGGTAGATATTAGTAGAAACATTAATATTATAGGTATAAATATTAATTTATATAATTATATAGGCATAGGTAGCATAAAAAAATTAATCTCAGCATACACAACATTAAATTAAAATTTTTTTATCATATCATAAAAATTATAACAGTATGCATAGTAAGACGAAAATAATACATTTTTAAACACTGGTGACTGGTATAGTAATAAGTATCACATTAAAACAATATAAATAAATAACAACAATAAATAAATGTTAATATATCTTTTTATATTAATATATTTTTCCATAAAGGAGATTTAATTTGGTAAAAATCAATTACGAAAACATCAATCATATTAATTTCCGGATTTTTTTTCTATTTCTTTGTCCATCCTATCTTACTCAGAAAATAATATTTTTCAAAACTGAGGTTTTATCATTATCCTATCCTTAGTAATAGCTCTCATTTTCCTTTCTTAAACCACCTTGATCTTCATCTCGTCTCTTCTTAATTTATTTATTTTTATTTAATAAATGTAATATTAATAAATGTAACCATAGTATTCAATATCTACCAAAAAATATTTTTTTAATAATTTTTTTTTTTAAAAAACATATAGTTGTCAAATGGTTTGTTACGTTGAACGATTAAAAAACCTTTAATTACAATTATATACAAAATTGGTAATCATAAAAAAAAAATTATGAATAACGAGTTTTAAAATGTATTATTTATATAATAAAATAAGTAGGTACTATAGTTACCTAATAAAAATAAAATAAAAATGAACACCTATGACCTATTACTTATAGGTACCTAGTTATAAAAATAATAATAAATAATAAGTACACGACTTAGTTTGTATTACCTACATACTATGATATTAACATCTAACACATTCCAAGATTTGCTGAGAATCTGAAATTATCAATTTTATTTTATAATATAAAAATAATGGAAACATTTTTTTTTTTTATATATACATTACCAAAATGAGATCAAAAGCAGTATTACAAACTTTATGACGTCAGTAAAATACTTCTGTAAGTATGGGCACTTGTAGATTGTAACTTTCAAGTCTCTGGAATTATTATTATAATTGTTAGTTTTTCAGTTTTTATCTTTTTACAGTACTGACTAGGATGAATTTGTTAATAAAAACGTTCTATACCTGAAAATTCCAACTATACATTAATTCTATCCGAGAAGGTATCTAATACCTAAAAGGTGGAGTTTTATCGACACCCCTATTATATCTACTGGTTATTGTAAAAACGGAAATTAAATAATTGAATAATCGAATACTCGATTAATCGATTGTTCGAATACTCGATTAATCGATTATTTCAAATATACAAAAAATAATCGATTAATCAATTCGAAAAATCACACACACACACACACACACACACACACACACATACACACATTATTTACACAAATGTTTACCATTCATGTACTAAAAATGGACATTATATTCCTATTATATTTTGCTTATTACTAAACAAAACTTATGAAACATATGTATATGCTTTTTATAAAATAAATAATTTGTAAAATTAATTGAGCATACAATTTTATCCAATATGGGGAACAATAGACTTTGAGATTGCAATTCACAAAGCTGTCGAAAAAGTTTGACCTAACACTGAAATAGTGGGTTGTAGATTCCATTTGACTCAAGTTAGGTGGAAAAGTGTACAAAAATTTGTATTATCTGTAGATTATAATAATACGTCATTTGAAATAGGATAATGGATTAGACACACTTTTGGATTATTATTTTTAGACCCACATTAAGTATCAGAATGTTTTGTAAATGATTTTTTGTCGGACTGTCTGAAACCATGAAAGATTGAAAAAATACTGTGATTACTTGATTGACAATTTCTTAAATGAAGAGAGCTTATTTACACCTCAATATTGGACTGCTGCTTCGGCAAGTTTGGCTAGAACCACTAATGCTTGCGAGTCGTTCCATTCATTTTTCAATCAAAGCTTTTATAAACATACTCGATAATAAGCTGGTTAACTGTTCTTATTAATGAGGTTCAAACAGTCGTATACGTAAAAATTAGAAGTATTGAAATTTTAAAATCACCTCGTGATACAAAAAATGTGGAACGGCAACGACGAAATGAATCTTATATTTGAAAACTATAAAAATAATAAAATATGATGTTGTTATAAATAACAAACAAATATAATATAATTATAAAAAATAAAACTTTGTCTTAATTTTTGACATATTCAGGAAGGAATATTTTACTTATTTATTTATTTATATTTTATATATTACGGACTTAGGTTCTATTACAAATTATACCTATTTAGTTTTTTTTAACATTTTATGGCCAATTATTTTATTGTAACTTGTAACTTGTATGTAATAATTTTTATCAAAAAATCACATTTTTGGATACAATTTAATAAAAAAAATTAAATATAAAAATTGTTAAGTTCAGTTGTTATAATTGTAAATTCTAAAGAATTGTATTTGTGTACTGTATTGACCGAAAAAAGACAGTGACCGTAAAGGAAGCAGTAAGGGTTGGCCGAAAAGAGAGGGTATATTTTGGCCGAAAAGAGGACCGCATCTATATATTTGTGTTATATTATATAACAATATAATTCGTATATATTGTAACTTAATCGGACTATCAAGTTCACCCCCAAAGAGACTATATGAAATGTTACCCATAAGGTGCTACGAACATTTAATTATTTAATAATCAAAAAAAAAAATCAAAAATTGGTTTACAAATAATTTGGTTGATAAATAATTGTATAAACTATAAGGGTGTGAAGCATACCTGCAGTTTTTTTTATGAGAAAAAAATCACTAATAATAAAATACTGTAGGTATTGGGTATCAGATTTTGATAGAATTATTCGTTCATCATTATTTCATATTATTTTCTATTAATAATGATGAAATAAACAGGTTGGCAACATATTTATTTTGTAATTATTACTGTAGCCGTTTGATATGTCACGTATAATTAATTTTTGTGTTAGTAGGTGTAGGTATTTATTTATGGTAATTAAAATTTGTATTTATATAATCAGCTTATTTTTTATATCGAATATAAATTGGTATTTTATCCATTTGTTAAATAAAATTATTACTACATTTATATTCGATTTTAAACGGAGTGAGGAATAATATATATTAGTTTTAAAATAAAGCTTATTTTAATTTTTTTTTCAAAACAATTTCTCGAGTAGGAGTTGAGTAAGAGTTCCGGGTAAAGAAAATTTTTTATAGCGATTTCGTTCTAGATGGTACTTTCCAGTAGTCATTTTTGATTTTCCGAATAATTTTCTTAAGCATAAAGAAAATACACCTTTTATAACAGGAAACGTTTACAAAAATGTACATATTTTTTAATATAACAAATTAAGTGGCGAAAGTTACTATAATATTACTAATATAGGGTATATTACTTATATTGGGTTAAATAAAATGAAAAAATATATTTTAACAGTAAGTCAATAACGTATATGTAGGTATAACATTATTATAAAATTTGTTTTTTTGACAGTTATTTTGATCAAGCTTCGGTCAAAATTATTATATTGAATGCAATAATGATTTTTCATTGCTTTCAAATTTAGTATATTTACTACTAGTATCTTATTCGACGAGTGAAGTGATTCCATCCTTTACTTTCCACATTTTTGATGATAAAAATCAATTAATTATATATATTATATACATAAATTATGAAAATGTAATGATTTATCATTGACCTAAAATTTTATATTTCCACTGCTAGTACAGTAGTACCCTAAACGATGAGCAAAGTTTTTCCACCCCTATTTGTCACATTTTTATCTTTAAAAGTAAAGTAATGTAATTTCATTGTATAAAAAATTTGGGTTGTAAATTTAATGTCACTACGTCTTCAAAGTTTAATGTGTAATATAATTATTGTAATTTATTATTTTTAAAAATGAATTCGTCCAAGACTGACATTAATATTGTTTGTTTATTTATAGTACCTATATTATAATTTATGTATAATATTATTGAGAATATATTACTTACTAAAAAAAAAAAAAATAATAATAATGTTAAACAAAATGAAGAATTTTTTAAAATATGTAATAATGGCAATTTGAAATTGTGTACTTTAATCGAATTCATAAAACGTTAATTTTATAATTTATATACCTATCTGATATATACTACTAATATTTAAATATTATTATACTTTATGAGATTATTATAATATTATAAGAGATTGGATATTATAGATATTTAAATATGATGTAATTTAATCCGTTTTAAAAGTCGTAAAATCATTTTGAAATTTTTAATATATATTTGACATAGAAAATGTACGAAAAGTCGTACTAATAAACAATAATTATTATTATGACCCATTCTTCCCATTCTTCCAATGTACAGAGCGTATGGGGATCGTAAAACCGTCGAGGATACGTTACGAACATTCGGCCCTATTTCACAATTACTTACAGGTATAATAAATATATTTGATAATAAATTATTTTGGACATTAACATTGCCTTTAGCAATATCATATTACGTAAATTAAGATAGTATGAATGAAAAACAACATATTGTGAAAAATATTAAGCTAGGTAGTGATAAAAAACTGCAGTAGGTATAGACCAAAATTATAATCATATTAATAAATAATATAATATTATCAGAATATACCAAAAAATGCACATTTCATACATCATTATATTATATTATAATATTGTTCTACAAGTGGCAAGTTCAATAGCTTAAAAATTTAACCCTAAAATTTACAAAAATTTAATCATCTCTGTCGATTATGAAACACACAAATGAGTTAAATATTTCATTTGGATCAATTCCAATCATCTGGAATGTTGATTTGGGTATGAATAGAGTGATATCCAAGTATATTCTAAAATTAATGTTATAAGTACCTATAGACAATTAAAAGAAAAATCTAAAAAAAGAAGATCGCTACCGATTTGATAAATTAGGACAAATATATAAAAAAAAATTCTTAATACCAATAATTACTGTTAACAAGATATTTTTGATATTTCGATAGAATTTTGAACAAACGCATTATTCACTCATAATTAAATTTATTGAAATCCGACAAGAGATGAAAAAAATATATAGTTTAACAATATTTCACATCAATTTTTTATATGAAATAAATAGATACCTATCTAATATCTATAGCTAATCGTCTCTTCCAACCTTTTTAGGTACACATACACCATCCCACCATAATGATTTATTTACTCAAAATAGAAAAAGTCACGATATTTTTAGATTACACCTCGTTTGCCTGTTTTTAATTTTTCTGGTAAGAGTGCTTTAAATGTTTCGTACATACAAAATTTTCGGTAGTGTATTGGATCTAGTTGGTATTTAAATGATGTAATTTTATACTTTTCGATCAGTTTTTATGGAGGAATATAAAAAAAAATTTAAGCAAAATAAATAACAACCAAAAATTACATAAAAACCAGAATTACTAAATTTGGGCTATATAATAATACTATAGATTTTGAGATATCAATGTAATAAAAGTAGTAATTTTAGGTTTTAATATCTGAATATTCAAAACAAAGTTAGTCATATTATGCGTGGAGTGTACAACCTTATTAAGGGGCGTTCAAGTATTACGTCAGCACATTTTTGTCCTTTTTAGACCCTCTCCTCCCTCTTGTCAGCAATCGTCAGTAAATGTCCGACCCCCCCCTATTTTATTACGTCAGCATATGTCCAACGACCCTCCTCTATGAAAAAAAAAAATAATAATAATAAAAAATGTCCGAATTTCATATGAATTAATTCAAAATAAATGAAAAATTTTGTTACATATTTTGAATTTTATTTTACATATTTTTGTTTTTTTTATTACTGCTGACGTTAGTATGGTTCTAACTCCCCCATCCCCCTTGTTAGTAAATGTAAGCACACGACAGACCCCCCTCCCCCTAGGCGCTTATGTAATACTTGAACGCCCCCTTATTATATTTGATAATAATACTGAATATATAATTGAAATGACAGTAATAGTTATATGTATATTACATAATGTTCCATTCAGAATTATTTTATTGAAAGATATGATTTATAATATCATTGCTTTCAAATTTAACACATTCACCGTCCATTACTAATATCCTGTATGACGAACATACCACATGAGTAATATTTTTTAACACATTTTGATAAGTACCTAATGTGTAGTTGTATAAGATGTTTTCCCAAATGCATAATATGTATGATGTACCGTACCTAAATTATACTTATTATCATATATCTATAAAATGAAAATGTATACAAGGGTCAAGGATTATATAAAAAAGACATTGAAATATTATTTGTATTTCAATTTAGGTTAATAAAACATAGGAAAGTATTGTGCTATTTGTTTTGTTATTTTATAATTTTTTTTTTTTAATAGTTTTTATCAAATCTATAGTTCCTGTTTTTTAAGTCTCTATTTAGTTAGTGAACACTCTGTTATTACATATTCAAGAAAATATTTTAGTTGTACTCTTGTAAAAACTGCTGAACAATTATATTTTTTTTGTATAATGTACCTGCGTAGTAGATACGAATAGTCGAAAAATTTCCTGTTAATTAGATTATGATAATATTATGTTTACAATCAAAAAAAAGTCTCCTCAGCTTCCTATCTATTTGCGTTTATGCATATAGTATATATATATATATATATATAAATGTTTCTTATAATTCTTTGTATAAAAATGCTAATATAACGATTAATTAATATTGTTATGATACTAGAGAAACCTATGGGAGAATTTTTTTTTGTTACTTATACAGTAGTGCACAATATTATTTATTTTATACTTAAAGATAACTATAAAAAGTATTAAAATAAATACAAAGTTTACAAATTGAAAAAAAAAGTTTTTATTCGTTATTGAATTAATTATGAGGATTACTTTGTATTTTAATTTTTTCAAAAATATTTTTATCTTTTAATTGTTAAAATATATTAATAAAACCTTGTTCACGTTTGAAATAAAATAATAATTGAATATTAAATGGCAAGAAATTCATTTTTTTAGTGAACTACCTTACTATCCATGATATTTTGTACCCTTATAATATAAATTGAAAGTTTCAGAGCATGGTACTACCCATAACATACCTATTATATTAAATATTAATCAACTAAAATTGAACTGCGTTTGTAATCCGTATTGTGTAGGTAGATACATCATCATTAAATATTAATTATAAGCATAAATAGTGAATATAAATACGATTTTTATATCACCCGATTAGTTATCGATATTAGATTCAGAGCGGAAAGAGGGTCCTTTTTTTTTTTTATTATACAAATATTAGATCATTCAAGTCTTAAAAGACTATACTATTATTTTACATACAACTGAAAGAGTAATCTTTTGACGAACCCACATTTTTAATTAAAAACATTTAAACAATGCTGTGTGTAATCTAATTTAATAAAACGCCAGTGATGGATGTTCTAATATTTACATTAAAAAGACTACAAAAATATACTATCAATTCATAAATATATCTAGTGAATTATATAACTACAGGATACCTATCTACCAAAAATGTAATTTGTGCATATTTATTGTCGACATAATTATAATTTTTTAATATTTTTAAAGATGAAAAATCTGCAATTTGTTGTCACATGCACTCGCTTTGAATAATAATATGTTATTTTTTATTATAAATTAAGTACGATAATAAATTAAATTTAACGGAAAATGATAGAAAATTTTCTTGGCTTGAAACGGTTTTACACTCATTACATTTTGGCTTCAATTAAAATTTAAAACTCATAAAAGTATACAATGTATTTATTTCATAATAAAAAAATTAATTATTTGGACATTTTGATATGTTTTAATGCTTTTAAATGTATATTCTAAAAAAAAAAAAAAAAACATAAATAATAAATAAATTATTCATCTAAAATTAATAACTGCCTATTAATATTGTTAAATTAAAATGTAGAATGTAATGCAGTATAAAATCATTATAATATTTATCCCAAATGGAGTTTAATTTATGTATTTCTTAAATGTATTATTAATAGCTAAAATAAAGAGTAATTTGATCTTATATGGACTTATAATTAACTTATCAAATATTAGCTGTTTTAATGCCTTATGTAAGATAAAATCTACTATTATAGTTTGAACTGTAAGCGTTATTTTAAAAATATTGTACCTAAACAATAAACTTATTTAAATATTTAACCTTTTTAATTTTTGAATAATATACATTAAATAGATATAGATTTATTTAATTTAAGTTTTATTATATAGTATAATTACAGGCTTCAACCTACCTATATCTTATATATAATTGAACCCAATATGAAATAGACATTTAATAACGAAAATTAGTTTTAACAAGATTAAAATAATATAATATAACATATAATATGCTATAAAATTACATTATATAGGTATGCACATGTCCAATTATTATATAATTATATATTAATAAAATGGTATCTATATTATCTAGTAGTGGTTTTACTAGTGTTACGGCTCGAGAATTTCGTAAATTCCGGTTTGGATCGAAATAGATTAAACTTGAGTAGACATCAGTTCTGTTTATTTATTACTTATTTCAGTTAACAATGAATATAAATATTTACACTATTTTATTATTATAATTACAATGAACAGCCGGGAGTCACCGGGACGAATTACACTTTAAGTTCCTAGAGCTCTACGTCCGGGAGGCACGTTCCCTATAACCCTACTTTTAGGAAGCGGGTTGCACTTGCCTATCTCCCGGAAAGGAAATCCTTCGACAGGTGTTGGGTTCTGCGGGTTCTTCCGTGGGTGATACAAATAGTACAATGTTTTATTTACAATAATAATGATCCCAGATGGGAAAAATTATATATACAAGGAAATGGTATATTTACGATTACCACGTCCGGTATAGTGAATATCCAATCTCAGTCCCTCGCTCGGATGGCTCCCGGTTAACCGGGATGGGTGGCCGGGTGACGATGGTCCGCTCGGTTGATGCGGATCGTTGTCGGTAGTTGGGTACTCTCCTGTCGGATGACACAGCCGGGCGGGTAGTCCGGTGAAACGGCTACAGTGTGGCCGAAGAATGCTTGGAAGGTTGGAAAGGTTGTATCTCGCAATCGGGTTGAGGGTGCCCGTGGAACTCGCCTCGGGTGCCGACGGTGGTGGTTCACAAGTCTCCATCGTAGTTTTACCTTCGGTTGGAAAGGTTGGAAAGGTGGGATCCGGTCGCAGTGGTGAGGGCCACTGTGGAGCTTACCACGGGTAGCTGACGTTGGCAGTGGTCACTTTTCCATCGACGATAGGGTCCGGCCGTGATGCGGTAGTCCATGGTCCAGGTCTTGTGTTGCCGACGGTGGTTGGATCCGGTGGGACGGTGGGGCTGGTCTCCGGTGCTGGTTTCCGAGCTGGTTGGATTCGGGTTACCGATGATGGTTAGAACCATCCGGTTGGTTTGCCGCTGGTGGTGTTGGAAATAGGATGGGAAGTATGACGTATCTTATCTGAAATAGCGGAAATTTTAAATTATAATCATAGGTAGTGGAAAATTTAAGTACCACTGGAGACTTAGATTGTCATTTACCATGATTAAATGAACATGAATAAATGTGTCTAGCTTTTATAAGAATTTTCTAAATTCAAAATTTGAACTCGAAAATGGATATAGACAATTTAAAAATTAATTAATTTTAGAATATATGGAGGAGAGGTATAATAATAAGTATAAATATTATTGTAAATTTTGCTGATAAAAATCCTCTATTAAACGTTATTATTGTATAATTGATCCAACATAATTAGTAAAAACTATGAAATGTATTAATAAAGCCACGAAAAGTCAAGTGAACGTCAGAGTTATTTTTAAATACCAATTACCAATTAACACTTTTAGCTTCGAATACATTAAAAATCTAATTTGGAAAATAATTCAATAACTGTTGAATGATAAAATTTAAGTTAGAGCGTGTGAGTTAAAGTAAATAGTAAAATCTGATAAATGGAATATTTAGAATTTTAATTATAAAGAAAACTTAATATTTATAATATGTATGTTAACACGTGATGCATAAACATTTTAACTAGTACTCTTACAGGCATAAAAAACATATCCATCGTTGAGAATTTTTATAGACTTTAAATATTATTATTGTTATTATTTCATTATGAGCAAGATATCCTGGGGACTGTAGACCTATAACTATAGTCGGGTCCCTGTTTGACTCAGGGTCAATGTGATTATATAAATAGTAATTCAGTATCTATTCTGGTAACCCGCTTATATTATACATAATACATAATACATGATACAGAATGCTGTGTTTTTAATGATAATTGGAGTCTTGCCTATTTTATTTATTGAATGTTATAATAAAGCTATCCGTAGTATAACTGTCTCGATCTTTAAAGAATTTATTATTAAAAGACACTATGAAATTAATCACGAAGGCAAATACGTCAATTGTAAAGGTATATATTTATTATTTATTTTTTTGGTATGGAATCCCTGAAATAATTTAGGTTCTTAATTTAGGTAAATTTAGAAATAAATGTTTAAATTTATATTTTTAGGGAATCTTAAAACTTTTTTGTTAGAAAAAATTAAACAAAACTTTAAAAGTGAACGAGTTGGAAATTTATTTGAAAAACAAAATAGAGGTAGGTATAGAGATCATCCGAGCAAGTAATGAAGTATCAAACCTGATTTATCGTGAAAATAAAAGTTTTAGTGATGATGAATTTTTTAAAAAATGTATCATAGCATGTGTAAGGGAAATTATTCCAGAAAAATTTCTATATTCGAAAATATTAGTTTGCTCGAAACACTATTATTAGGTGGGTGGAAGTTATATGAGGTGATTTAATGACATAGTTACAAATAAAAACGAAAATGTTTAAAATTATTTCTTCAGCTTTGGATGAAAGCACTGATAAATATATATATATATATACAGATACTGCTGTAATGCTGTACTACTGTAAAATTAAAAAAATTAATATTTATACGAGGAATAGATACAAATTAAATATATTTGTGCTTTAGAAAATATTTCTGGAACTACAACAGTATTCAGGAGCTGATATGTTGGAAAAAGTGGATTCTTGTATTAAAAGTCTAGGATTGACCTGGGAAAAACTTTGTAGTATTACAACAGTCGGACCTCTAAATATGGTTGTGTGAAATACCGGATTAGTTGGAAGGATAGCAGAATTAAAAACTTTAAAAATGATTAATTTACCCATATTTTTACACTGTATTATTCACCAACAATCTCTATGTGGTAAAATTATGAATTTGGAACATGTAATGAAAGTTGTTACAAAAACAGTCAACTTTATTAGATCTCATGGATTAAAATATAGACAATTTATAGAATTTTTAAATAAAATTGAATCGGAACATAAAAATATGTTAATATATCATAACCAAGTTCGGTGGTTGAGTTGCAGAAAAGTATTAAAACAATTTTTTTTATCTTCGTCGGGAAATTAAAATATATATGAATATATGATAGAAAAAAACAAACCTGCAGTAGAAGAATTTGAAAACGATGAATGGATGTGAGATCTTGCATTCTTAACTGATATTTCAGCCCATTTAAATGAATTAAATTTTAAACTTCAAAAACAGGCAAAAACTATTTTCGAACTTATAAGTGATGTAAAATGATTTGAAATAAAATTACAACTTTTTAAAAAAACAAATTTTAAAACAAAATTATTTACATTTTAAAACGTGTCATGAAATTAAACAAAACTCATTTATTAACGTTCCGAAGAATTATTTTGTGAGTATGTTGGAACAATTATCGATGGAATTTGAAAACAGTTTTCAAGTCTTTAAATTACATATGATTTCATTTCGGATAATTGAAAATCCATTTCAGTCCGATGGAAATGAGGTTCAAGTAACTTGATCTTATTGATTTAAATACAAATAACTATTTGAAAGATTTATATAATCTGTTCCGTACATGGGTTTTCGTTCATATTTGTATTATTGGTCAGCATTCGAAGAATTTGTATTTTTTAAATTCTGCCTACGCATTTCTCTAGTTTCTATTAATCTCATCTCCTCATATATCTCATTAGAGCCCTACAAAATATTTTGGGATAGCATCACCAAAAAACCAGTTTGTCCACAATGTCTTGTGTCAAGTGTCAAGGTAGGACTATATGCAAAATTGAATTTTCCTATTACATATAGACATATGGACATATATAATTATATTGTTGTTGTATAATACTATTTTATACAAACATATTTGCAATTGTATCTTTTTATAGCGATATAATATATAAAAAAAGAAATTAAAATAATATCCCAAAGCAATGTCTCATAGATGGTTAGGCGTTATAATAATATAATAAATGGTATTATAAAATCAACGGTGAAATTAAATTTATCGTTTGAATATGGAAATATAATTTTCAAGGTTGGGCTAAATAGATTTTGTCCACGACTGAATCATATACACGGAATTCATCGAACTCTGTCAAGTATACAATATACATTACTATTTTACTTAACCATGTAAAATGTATATGTTTTGATGACTTATCCAAATGGCCGATAAACATATTACATACAAATATATTTACATAACGATTCACAAAAATACATACAAAAATATCAATTAAATCGGCATACCTATCAACAATATTTTTAGATTTTCTGTACTTAGGTGATATGCATTCAAATTTCTTCAATATATAATTTAGAATGTTATTTTAGAAGATTAGGTACTTTTAGTTGGTAAATTATATTATTCAAAATAAAATATAAAATGTAATTGATTTTTTTTTCATCTCTATATTATCTATTTCCATAAAGTAAATTGAAATAAATATTATAATGTAGATTGTAGGTAATTCAAACAAGAACTTAAAATAGTGCTGCTAGGATATTCTATAATACGAGTATGAGTATATTGTTTAAATTGTATATTTTTTAGTAATTCCTTATGTTCCGATGAGGGTTATTTTATCCGATAATGTATAAAACAGTAGAATTTACCACTAAAATTTCGATTTTAATATCTGGTAAAAATTCAAGTTACTTGATCCTTGTATAGTATCCTTGTCAGAAAATAATATTAACAAATCTTGTTTTTATTCAATAATTATCATAACACACTTGTATTGCGAAAATTATAACTTGGCATTCGGGCATATATCTATTAGTCATAAATAGATATATTTATAAACTGGCAATTTAATAAATGTTAGTATTATTATGTGTCGTCAAAGACCTTCGAATAATTGTATATTCATATGCATTTTAAAATGTACAAGACGAATGACTTTATGAAAAATTTAAGTTCGTCATAATGTAAATTATTTATATATACTTTTTAAATAAATTAAATGCTGAAGTAGTTGGTATACCTACATTATTATTACTATTCAATATTTAAAAGATGTCTTATTATCAGGCGTAGATCCAGGATGTATTATAATGTGATGTATTTATGATCACATCAAGGATATTAATTGGAAGGGGGCCATCAAATATAAATAAATATTATTAAAAAATAATAATAATAATAATAATAATAATAATAATAATAATAATATAAAATATATATGTTAAAAGTCAGATGAAGAAAACATTTGTAACAGCCCTACTACTCCTAAATCGCATTAATAAAATGTCTTTTTAATTACCTTTTTAATTAAAATTTTTAAATTAATTAATAATAAGTTGTTAATGAAAATGAAAAAATTACGCATGAGAAAGCTATAAGTTGTAATAACGTAAAAATAAATTAAACATTTTTCTAAGTACTAATGTCTATCGGTTACATTGGATGTAGATACTTAAATAAAATATACAATATATAATTGAACAACTAAAGTATTATGAGTTTTTCAATGTGTACATGTGTTATAGCATTAAGCAATATAATATATAAATAATATAATAACAAATATAACAATATATGACTGTGAATAGATATTTTATTTCAAATAAAATTATATATACACACAGCTGACATAATGATTTCGCAATATTTGAAATTATTATTTTCTGCACATATTAATCAGGAATACCATTTTCAAAATGTTGAACATTACATATTTACAAATTATAATACTTGGCTGTCAGCGTGACCGTTTTTTTTAAAAGAATTACACCTATATACGTATTAATAAAAAAAAATCGATTAATTAATAATTAAAAAATATTAAAATATATTTTAAATGTAATTTAATTTAGTGGTACTATTTAAGTATCCTTTTTTATTTAGACTATATTTTTTTAAATATTAAAAAGTATATGATTGTAATAAAACTTAGTTAAAAAATATCAATTATAATATATCAATGGATATTATGCTGAGACTTTCACTATACAGCTTAGAGGTATAAATGTAAAAGTTACGTGGGGGATTTTGCAGACGATGTGAATTCAAATTTTTCGTCGACTCGTAAAGTGTAAAAACAATTTTTATTTTTAATTTCAAATATTTTACGGTCAATTAGAAATAACTTATAATAAATGTGAAATAAAAGAATAACGATACACAAAACGGTCTAATATATTTTT
Organism: Pemphigus obesinymphae; assembly: GCA_025469235.1. Taxonomy (NCBI): domain Eukaryota; kingdom Metazoa; phylum Arthropoda; class Insecta; order Hemiptera; family Aphididae; genus Pemphigus; species Pemphigus obesinymphae. The sequence continues at coordinate 15,799 of JAIPRL010002907.1, read as the reverse complement.
CAACATAATTTATTAGCTCTTATTCCTATAAATTTAAAGTAGGTACATACCTGTATAATTTTGTTTTATCGCATATCATTAAATACGAATGTCTAAATAATACAAAAGAATTACGTAATGTACATTTTTAGTGTACACATTTCTTGTAAATGTCATCCAAAGTGTTTAATAATGTTAATAATGTGTTTTAAAATTTGCGTAAAACATTGTAATATATTTAGATAGGTACCTATTTCATAATACGAATGATTTTTATTTTTATTTTTTGAATATCTAAATTCATACAAACTACACATACATATATACTTTAATAGTGAATTCATGATTATTATTTCATTACGAATATTGTACCTACCTAGTTTTAAATTAAAAAAAAAAAAAAAAAAACTTGCAATTTAGTTTGTATATTTGGTTGTGTTTTTACATGTTTTAATATTATTATGTAATTACATACCTATAATGAAACAAATAAAAACGGAAATGATTGAAAAATACGTAATTTGGTAATCTCAAGAGACGGAAGTTAGCAATCTAGGTAGGTATAGACATTTCAGTGTTAATAAAATAATTTTATAACAGTAGTCATAGCTGTGTTTGAGCACCTGCTTGCACATTAAAATATACCTACTAAACATCGTTACACCAAAGATAATAATTATTGTTATATAATAAACTCATATAATAAGGGATTTGCAATTACTTATTTTTAAATATTCGTCTTTCTTTATAGGTCATGTCAGTCATAAAAATTAAAATATCGGTTTCTTCGACGATTGTCTCCTGAACCCGATACCAATAAAAATAATAATTGCAGTTGTTGGCAGAAGACTAGATAGTGTTTACGAAGACTCATGTATCCATAACAAAACACACGTTTTTTCAGTTATTTATTATGTGTTTATAGACATATTTATTTAAATTATTGAAGTTGAAATAAAATAAATAAAATGTTCAAAATAATTTTTTAATTCCATGATTTTTTAATCATAAATTCAATTTATAAATCTGCAATTCTAACGCTGAACAGATTTTCAGAAAATACAGATGTTAAAATATATTGAATAATAAGAATAGTACCTGTATTATATACGAAGGTGTGCATTATATATTTTGTAAAAAATTAATAATTTTTCAAGCTTATTATCTTAAGTAGTTAATTATTTTTGTTATTAAAAAAAATATTTCATTTTAAATTTATATACAATAAATTATATAGCAGACAAAATTGTTGTGTTCTGCCATAGTTTTATATTAAAATATAAAATTGAAAAAAGTTGTTAATGTTGTGAAATTCTTTTTTTTAGAAAATGTTTTAAGATAGCATTATATAACATAAGTTTAATTTATGCCATCGAAAAATGGATGCAGGTAGAATATAAACAAATTTGTTTAGTAAATTGTGTAAAAATTTGGTTTCTTATTTACGGCTACATATGGTTTTATTAAAAAATATCGTAATTATATAAAAACTAAACTGCTTGTAAATTACATGTACTTAAATTTTTATAAATTGTTAAATTTAAATTTTTCTTCAATTTTTTAAAAATTGCCCTTATAAAAGTCTATAAAAATCGGATGTGTGGCGTTCTCGCTAAATAAATTAACGGTTTTATATTTTTATTGTATTAATTAATTTATTTTTCATTTAATTTTTGATAGTTGACTAGTTAAATTAAAATAATATACATAAATTAGAGATTAAAACATTTTTGTGAATTTATTAATATTTATTTACATATCGTTACATTAGTATCGTGTGGATAGTCATACTAAACCCATTTCATAATAATAAGAGGTATATTAAAAATTTCATTATTTCTTTTTCAACAATTTTGAAGGAGAATTTTAATTTCCATAAAAAATAAATATTAAATTCTGAGTGAAATTATGAAAAAAAAAAATCTGTGTCAAAATATGAAAAATATAAATTGAAAAAATGTAAAAAGCAAAAAAAAAAATCATTGTTAATGAAAAATTAGAATATTTTTTCTATAGAAGTGTAATATTTAAATTATTTCGAATCAAATTGAAAATATATATTTATAAACATGAAGTTGGACTGTTAAAACCAGTGTTTTCTGTTGAATCACCCTGTATGATACGTACGCTACAAGACTTATCTGCAAGCCGGTCAAGACAATAAATTGCATGTGCACCGGTTGCATATTATGTGTACAGACATTTGGTTATTTATTTATTTTTGTTTGTTTCTTTTTTTCCTATCCTCCGTACTGATCTGCCCACTGGCAACGGCAGACGTGCGTGAGAAGAAGAAAGATAATATTCGACCACCAACGGCATACACATATACTGTGTCACTATTTTCGCCGCCACTGAAACAAACACACGTTTATATATATATATATATATACAGGGTGATCCTTTTAATAATATTGATTATTTTAGTGGATTTTCGTGTTCATGAAAATTAATTTTCAAATTAAATTTGAAGTAGTTATAGTATCTACTAAATTTTTACTACAAATTAACATTTTTCATTATTTCGGAGCATGATGGTTTTTTTTTAAGAAATCTATAATTTCTGACGAAGAATATCGTTTTGAAAATACTTGTGTAAAAAATAAATATTAATGGTTTAAAAGGTATCTATTAACATTTAAAAGTTTTAGAATATATAAGAATTTAGAATAGATATTATGCAAGTATGTATATACGTATTACGCATCCTCATATTTAAATTCAATTAAAACTTTATAAACAATTGTAATATTTTGATATTCAATATTTATACATAAGTATTCTGCGTCAAAAATAAAGTTTTAAAATAGGTGGTAAGTAGGGGTAGGAGAACTTCGCTCATCAGATAGAATACTGGCGGTGGATGTATTGAATTTCAAAGCAATAATAAATAATTTCTGTCGATAATACAATTCTGAGCAAAGTTCTGTATAATATCTTTTTCCAATCTATAATAATTTATATAACTATTTTCGATAGTTTCCTTTATGAAAATGACTAAAGAAATCGAAAATTCAACTATTTAAAATACCAACTACAATTTATTTGTGACCTAAAAAAAGTGCAAGTATATGTTAAATCTAATGAAATTTCAAAATTATATATAAATTACTGTAAAGTATAAAATAAAGTACCATCACTTCTACTACATTAATATCATTAATGTAGACTAGTGTTATAGTAAATATTTAATGTTGATTTTAAGTTTTAGGTTTCTAAACACAAGTTTAAACACCTAATATCCCCGTTGCGTTGTGTCCGTATGTCCAAAATTATTGGTAAGTAGTTATGAGTTTGTTGAAGTGGTTACTAGAGGGATACATGTTATACGTTTTATAATATTTTTATTACATAGTTACGAGAAACATTGTTGATTTGGTTCCTGGGGAGATAGATATTATTTGTTTTGTTTTATAATATTTTTGGATTATTGTTAAAATACTAAACCAGGAATTTAGCATGTTCACAGATTGGGCTTTTCTAACTAGTATGAAATATTATAATTTTTACAATTTATAAAATATTTTGGTAAATTTTTTTAGTTTTCCTTTACGTTTAATAAAGTTAATAGGAAAATTACAAAATGACTTCTTTATCAAGTACCAATTAGAATGAATTTTCTACCAAAAAGCTATATACCCGAAAACATTTACTATTTTTACGTACACGTAACTTTTTTTTTTATGTAATTTTGTTTTATTTCACATTAGATAGCCATAAACAGCAAATGCGGGTATCAGGTCCTTTATAAATAAATTACCTCTGGAATTTACTATTTATAATGTTTTTAATAGTTGAAAATATCATAGTAAAATCAATAGATTCCCGCTTTACTCAAAATCTAATAAAGATTGTTATTAAAAATACCTAAAATAGGTACTATAGACAACATAATTCAAGTAAAAAGTTGAAAATAAAGTATTCTATATTATTATATATAAAAAATAATTTATTATTATAATTTATATCTAACATATCTATCAATTTCTTAATAAAAATCTTCCAAGATATTTTCATTCTTTAGAATTTTGGCACAGTTGTCTTCTTCCTTATATTATCTTTTCTAATTACTGTCTTTAACGTATGCTAGTGGTATGCCATTTTTGTCATAATCTGATTTATTGTCATGCAACGCATCATCCAGTTGGTGATTTTAGTAACTTAACTCACTGTTTAGTCTAGATATTGACCTAAATCTTTATAATATGCTAATTTTGCTAATATACCTACTTGGTTTTTCATCCCCTAGATTTATTTATTATTAAGTTCTTTTTTTTTGTTATTTGGTTGTTGTTTGCTTAATGTTTTATTTAAATAATTAAATAATTACTAAAAATAATTTATTAAAATTACTTAAAATCTACTAATTTATGTACCAAAGAAAAAATTGTTTAAGAAGATGTTGTACCTACATATTTTCAATGAAAAACTTGCAATAGCATTTTTAATGTTTATCAACTTACAAATATGTTAAATAATATGAAATTAAAAACGAACTATAGCTAAAAACATTATTTAGTGCCCTACGTTGCCTTTTATTTTTCGATGTATTCATGTTTTTAAGATATATAGTTATTTTAAAACTGATTTTTTTCATGTTTTAATAACTCATAAAACGTGTAAAAATGCACATTTAAAATCAGTTACGTCAGACACTAGATAATTTTGTTCTTTATAATTATTTTTTGTTTCTACTTTTTACAATATATAACTAAGTCGATAAAAATAAAAAATGAGTGAAAATATTTTTTTTCTCAATATATATCTTAATTATACAATAATAAAATTGGTATTGAATGAAAGTTATTTTTGATTTAGTTACTTTAAAAATATATTAAAATATTTTTAAATTGTTGGATTTTCATATTTTTAAAATCTTTGATAAAATTGCCTGTACAGAACCCTTTAAAACTATACATATGACATTCTCTTATTGTTAAAGAAAAATATCAGTTATGTACCTACATATACGTACTTAGCCATGTACATTGTACTCATCGTCCAACGAATGTAGCCGTGTACTATAGGTATTAGGTATATAAATAATCATGTCACCTAATACATTGGATTTAAAAAATTGTTTTTTTGCTTATGTATACTACATATTATTTTACAACCAGAATTATCTATAGGTATTGTAATATATTTACATAGGTGTAAAATGGCAAGAATTGAGTTCAATGAGCTATAATATACATAATACCTCTACAGAAATAATCATTACCCTTTTAGAAATATAAATAGTTTACTGAGTACCTATGTTTAAATATTTTTATTTGGGTAAAATATATACATTATATGTTTTAATGTATATATTAATATATTTTAATCTTTTAAGTAAAAACATTATCATATAGAATATCCTTTATAATTGCTAGGGTGCGAATTTATAGGCAAATGATTTTTTCATTCCCCATTTTTGAAATCTAGTATGTCTACTGCTGAAAATTTGTATTTTAAGTTCACACGCATTTTATTATCGCTTTAGTAGATTTATACTAGAGTACAACACTGTAGTTCAGTTTATTGATTTAAGTTATAAAAATCCGTAGAATTTACTGGTATGTATTACATTTAATTGCATTGCTGTATTACGGAACTTTTATATTTAAGTATAAATATGAAGAAATATGTAAACTATTGTGATGGTGATATTTATTAAAAATTCTACATTAGTTCTTTTCATAAACGGAATACAACTAGTTTCGACTATAAGTTATCATCAGGTTACAACCTGATACATTAAGAGGATTAATTACAATTAAACATGCATTATTTTATCGTAAAAAATGTTTTGCCAGAAAAAATTGTTTTTGTCTGTAGTTGTAATAAAGAAACTAAATTTTGATAAAATATGGCAAATAAGATAATCTGTGTTCGACCGTTGTCTTAAAAAAAAAACTATATAAAATTTTAAAAAAGTTACTAATTTTGTAAAACCATTTTTGGGAGATTTTTATAAATGACATAATATCAGTTCTACTTGTAAGATCGATTAAACAGGCGAAGACAGAACATAGATAATTTTGTCTAAAATATTGTGTCGAAATTTGATTTTTTAAGTTACAACTACAGCCAAATATAATGTTTTCTCGCAAAACAATTTTGTTAACAAATATCGTGATTATACAACAATAAAAGTTAGTCCTAACACAGATCTGTTTTTCAATTATTTTTAAAATGTATATAAATATTTTTAAATGATGACATTTTTATTTTTCTTAAAATTTCATAAATATTGCCTATATAGAACCTCTTTAAAATTGTATGTGTGGCGTCCTAAAAGGTAATGATGTAGGTTAACCTGATGATGACTTATAGGCGAAACTATTTTTTACTTTTATACAAATATTGTGAATATTCTAGGCATATTTTCTTTTATATATTTTATATAATATATGTAAATTTTGTATTTATATAATATATATATTATTTTAATAATTAGGATCTCTAAACTGCTAACTGTATATATTAGTATTTTGATCAAACATTTGAACAACGTCTTCTTCTTTGAAGTATTCTTTTTTATTATGTACATTATAATGATCGTGTTCATACATTTTTCTCTTATCATCTATTATCATTTTATAATAATTATAAGAACAAAATAATATAATAATAAAATGTGATAAGTACAAAAAACCGCTAAAATTATAAAAATAAAACTATAATACACCGTAATTGTACATCGTGTTTAGTTTAGAAATGAGAAGTGAAACTGATTTTGATAAAAGATTCTTCATGGAGTTAAATACTACACTTAAAGTTCGGAACAATAATATGTCATTATAAAATTTCATACATAATAATATTATATTTTGTAATTTTATAACAATTACAACCACAGAATATAACAAAATTATAACTATCACTGAATAACTGCAATCAATATAGCATAAATAGGCAATAGCTAAAAAAAACACGGTTAATGGGGGTGAGATGCTATAGCGCCCTTAGCCTTTACTAGCTATGCCCTTGATACAGATAATGGAACTGTTCAAACCTCAACATCAGTTTTTATTTGTTAAAAACGATGTTAACGTATTTCTGCAATAAGATATTAATTATGTTAACTAAATTTAAATTCGATTTAGGACTTTCTGCTTGTAGACCAAAAATTTAAAAATTAATCATTTTATTTAGAGTATACATTGATATTAGTCATGTGTTGGTATATTTTTTTTATCAAACTGATGTTTTGAAAGGTCAGTATGGTTCAGCAGTTGTATAAGGTATCAGCCGTTAGTGTAATTAAATTCGTCATACTGAACATAACTTGCAGATATCATACTGCACACAATATAGGTACGTCACAATAACCTGAGATACCTCAGGTGAAACTCAAAAACATCAAATGTATGATTGAAGTGTTAAAATAAAAATAAAAACACGTGTGTTTAACTCTAAACTATAAGCATATAATATTCTTATAGTTTTACTTTTAAAATAAAATATTTATAAATAATCGAGAAGTCAATATATTTTTTACATCTAATATTAGATAGTGTTCTAATAAATATATGATTTGATGTCATAAAGTTATGATAATATCATGACAAAATAAACAGGTATGACAGCAACTTACATGTTTTGGTTCAACTCGCGCAATCATGGTGGATGCTTTTCTCCGCTTATTATCATCTCAGTATCTACTTGTTTGCACTCGTGTAGATAATAAATACACCATACTTTCCAATGGAATTTGCATTATCTACTGCACTGTTGATACCAGTTGATAATAACCATTATCACACAAAAAGTGTGCGCCATTGTACACGAGTGTAGGTATATGGAAAACACTATAACTTAAATCGTGCATACCGAGAAAAGAACATTGATAACTTTTGGAGAAAAGCAATATGGCGGTACTTGCGTATCACAAAGTTGTCCGCATACCTGTTTATTTTGTCATGGATAATATAAAGTACTTTTAAAAAATGTTTATGAATAATATGCATTTAAATAACCAAAAATATATTGTTATACGCCTGCCAAATTCAGGCATGCAATTCAATCATATACAAAAAAATCGAGTGATTTTCAGAAATCAAAATATGGAAAACCAAAAATTTTGGACATCCACATTGCATAGAAGAATTTTTATTTGACGTGAATACAAAAATAATTTAAAATTTTCTATTGTCATTATTTTAAAATATTTTAATTTAATTTAATTTGTAAAGCCGTAAAGGTGTCTTTGAACAGAATAATTACATTATATAGAAATACGACAATAATGTGAATAATTTATAATAATTATATTTTCAGTTCTGCCTAATAGGGATATAGAATTAAAAGAGGATTTAAAGTTTAACATGAGTTGAATTTATAAACAACAATACCTGTCAGATGTAGGTTAACTATATATAGGTATATAAAATATGTTAAATATAAAAATTGAGATAACTTAAATTTTAGCAATACAGCTAATAATATATATTATTGTAGGTAGCTATTATAAAAGAAATAAAATGGTACGTAGAATACTTAAAATAAATTATTTATTTGTTTAGGATTCACACGTTAAACATAATACGTATTTGAGCATTTATTATTATATACGTTTAACGTACCTACAATATTATAGTCTATAAGGTCCTATCTGCTTCAAAATTCAAGGTCCAAAATAAAAGTTACGTATATATTTATATAAATAATTATCGTAAATGGTAATTTTGTTTCACCCACGAGTATTATAATTAATTTTTTTTTTTTTTTGGTTAGCATTTCCAATAACCCGTTGAACATGTAAGAATATCAATGTCATTATGTATATTAAAATATTACATCTCGTAGATATACGATTATTTATTAAAATATAACTCTGAATATAACCCATTCATATTATCTAATTTTAATTTTGCCTTTAGCACACGTGGTTCGTACTCATAATTTTTTCTTCTTTAAATTTGTTAGACTTATGCGTAAATAGAGTTCGTATAGTAAACTTAATTATGAATATTAAAAAATCCATTTTAATTTGGAAGAATTACTAATTCTATATCAAATATTCACTTCCATGCATAATTTTGATTATTTTGAATGCAATTAAATAAAGTTCGTATAGTAAATTTAATTATGAATATTAATTAAAAAAATTCGATCTTATTTGCAAGAAATCACTAATCTTATATCAGATATTCAATTCCTTGTGTATTTTGAATTCAATATTTAAAATAGGAACATTTCTTCACACACCGTTCAAGAAAATGTCTTTCTCTCTCTGTTCTATGTGTTCAATATATTTAGTTTACTTATATAATTTATATTATATTTCATATTTCCAAATTTTATCAATAAAAAAATAATTTAAATATGTAATTAATTTAATTGGAATATTATTCATACTTATAATATAATCTTAAATACCGGATTTGTATGCACTTATATGCACTTAGAATTTTAATATAATATTATGTAAATATCATGCACTTATAATAATAAGGTCAACGTATAATTATTGTAAAATATGAGTACCTACATAACAATTTAGTCATAACTAATAATAAACTATACTGTTTTGTTATTAAATAAAATATTAGTGTTGTCAATTATTTGTAGTATAAATATTCTCCAAATAATATATTATATTATTATTCATCAGAAAAATAATAAGTTCTAATAGTTTCTATGTATCGTATTCATATTAGTCAAATATACTTGTATGCTGAATACTGAGTTCCACTTAAAAACTTGTGATTTTTGTTTATGTACAATTTGAGCCAATATTTTATAGAAATCTATTAAAACGAAAGATTTAGTTATTAATTATTATAATAATATTATGTACCTAATATATAGTTAGATAATATTTTAACATTTTAATCTTATATATATTTTCAGTATTGAAAATTTAAATATTAAAAAAGGGAAAACATGCCCTAGTTTTATTTCCAGGAAAATCATTACAGAATTTTCAATTAGTTTTTACATTTATATATACCACACTTTAATACTTGAAATTTGTTTTCCTAATTGTAAAATAATAATTGAAAAATTTGATTTTATCATAAATAATACTTTTCATGATATTTTACATTTTACTTAAGGAATTTTTTGTGAAAAATACACAATACAAACATAATTAGATTTTATTTAAATAATACTTACCATGATATTTTACATTTTAATTAAAAGATTTTTTGTGAAAAATACACAATACAAACAAAATTTTACCAATAAAAGTAATATTATAATTTATACATATTCGTACGCTTGACATGTATATGTTATTAGCAATTATTAACGGTAACGTTGAGTTATTATTGTGTAACGAAAATTAAATGTCTATCTAGTGGGCGTAAGCAGATGGCTAATAAATTAGATATAATATACCGTGTGAAAACCTGTATATAGAATTAACTATTAAGTGCAAATAATGGTCAAATAAATTGATACTGAATCCTTTTAATATAAAACTATTGAATTTCAATAATTACGCGATAATGTTTAAAAATTTAAAATGCGTTATATTATATAGAAAAATAATTTTTAATGACATTAATTACGGAACAGACGAGAATTTCTTTATTTTTTTCTTGTGCAGATAAACAGTAAAAATTCAATGATTTAACGCGTACTGTAGAAAATAATAAAATTCTTTAAATTTTAAATCCTGCGTTTATTATATATAAAAACCTGAAACATATTGCATTATATAAGTATATATAAATATCCATTCCTCAATGGAATGTTTTGTTTCCTCCATGTTTTGTATTTTTACCATTGTTAATTATTTTCTTTAATGTCCATATCTAACATATTATATACTTAAGTATAAAAATGGAAATTCAAGAAATTCATTTTTAAAAACAATTGGATTTAATCTTCTGGTTGAAAAATTGTGTCCAGGAAAGAAAAGAAGATAATAAACAACAAATATTCCGTTTTAAATCTAAACCAACAAAATAAACAAAACAATATTTAATAATAACAAATTGAATTATTGTTTATTTTTCTCTTTCCAACGGACTCATCTCAAATAAATGTAATGAATTTTCATCGAAATGTTTCTATTTGGTTTTTAAATAAATTATTTAATATTTCCTTCACCAAAAAAATACTTAACCCACTTATAAGTTCACCAAGTTTACATGTTGCACTTACCCATCATCAAATATATAAAACAGTTATTGTTATAGTCTATAGAAATAATTATGCACAATTAGAATGTTTAATATTACAATGTTTTGTTCCGTATTCAGAATAAATAAATAATAATATAAATAATGGGTTCTACAGTTAAATTTTCTCAAATCTTGAAATTGTACTTTTACTAATATATTTATGAATTTTGTAATTTAATGTGGAATCCATAAATACTTTATATCAATTCGACTATGATATAGAAATTAAAGGCAAGATTAATAATACATTTAGAATGGAATTTAAAATTGGATCTCATTTTTATTTAAATTTATTAGGAGCTATTTTATTATGTTAGTTGTTTCTTTTCAATTTTTGTAGGTACTTAACCATCACGACCATCACGGCCAATCTAACAATCAACAGAACATAACACGTTAGATAAATTATAGTTTATTACATAATAAAGTAAAAATATATGTATGTCTTTTGTACTATTGGTGACAGTTTTTATGATACAATTTTTTAACTAATGTATAAAATGTATATAAGACATAATATTTAAGACTTTTTATATTTCTCCAAATGTTAATATCTGATTATCAACTTGGATGCTGTTGCATAATAAGTTATACATTATGTAAGTGTGTAGTTATATTGCAGATATACCTATATTATACCAACAGATTTATGTTCATATTAATATATATTTTACAATTTAAAATGTGTACTTTATTTTTATTAGACACTATTATTATTTATTAATTATATATTATATTTTCGTATAAATAATGAATTGTAAAATTATACAATTATTATTAATTTATTTTATTTTTATTCTAAACTTAGTTACACTTTTGTACAAATGTAATTAAAATATTAATAGTATATAATATATATACTATTTACTATATAGTTATAAATCGATTATAAAATATAAGCACTACAACTAATATATATAATATTTTAATATGTCTATTCCTATTAATACAGCTCTAGGTATATTATAACGAATTTAGTTATTCCAGAAAAATATCCTTGAAGTCTGGCCAACTGATTTTCCGGATTTTATTGTAAATCAATATATTAACACATATTACATTGCAATAATATATAATATATGTATGTTAGTAATAACATAATTTTAAATTCTGTCAGAAGCGAAAAATGTATTGGTTTTATAATTTTTTTTTATTTCTATATACCTACATTTTTTTCGGATACGAGTCGAGCCAGAAGTTTTGGAGAAAACATCAAAGAAAGTTTTCATGGTTACCTATTTTTATTTTAGATTCTCAGCGTAGCGAGGAAACTATTGATTTTACAATGGTATTTATTTCTTTAATTGTAATTTTTCTGTAACAAATTTTCAACAAGGAGTTTTGGGCGTTTGTTTAATATTGGTATGAAATTGGCTCTAAATGATACTCATCTGTACTCGCATTTTTCGATTTGTTTATGAGTTTTCTTAAGAAAGAAAAAACATTCTTTAGTGCTTGTACAGTGTATGTAGTCATAAACTCTATACATACATACCAAACTACCAATATATATACGTACATGCATATACACTATACAGGTATAAATACGAATAAAAAATAATTTACATTTCGCTCAATTTGAATTTAAATATTTGTTTTTAATAAGAATTTGTGATATAAAATCATTTTATTGTAAAAAAATTATTTAAATGCTATAATGGCTTTGGTAATATACCTTTTTAAAGTTTCATAACTGAATAATATACCAACTTTTAGGCTTATCCAATAATATACTACAGTAAATCGTGTTGAAATGAGATTGAAAATAATTAATTTTAATTTTATTAGCATAACGGACGAAGTATAATTGAACAATATTTATTGATATAAATTAAAACCCAATTTCTACAAAATAATTTGTTTTTATTTAACAAATACGTATTTCGTAAACAATATTTTCGTCTTCAGTGTTAAACAACTACCGAGTCATTCGGCGCGAATATATTTCCTTTTATAGACCGAATGACGTCATCCATCAATGAGCACCGCCCATATGGTATCGCCATATGGTTATCGATCGATGAGTCATACCAATTATTACAATTTTTTTATTAATTATTTTGATAACAATTTTAATAAGTAATTTTGTAGTGGATTTAAATCCAATTTAAATAGTTATTTTTATTCTTTGATATTTGTATTGCTTCCCTCATATTTAATTCTCGATTATTTTGAACTTTGTATAATTTTATTGTTAATTATTATTGTTTCTATATTATGGTTTCTTCTAATGTATGTTCTGCCATTGGTGATTTGTTTGTTTCTTGATTTTTAACATTTTTAATGTGTTTTTTAAAACTAATTCCTATATTTCTTCTAGTTTGTCCTATGTAACATTTTTCACAATTCTCGCATTGGATTTGGTAAATTCCTGATTTTTCTGTTTCTTTTATTTTGTCTTTGGTATTTCATAATAGTCACACTAAATTGTTATTTTTTGTTGAAGAGACCTGAAATAACCCTCTAACTACCGACCCATAGCACTCCTGTCGTATATTTTAAAAGTTTTTTTGAACTAAACCAATCGATGGGACCATCCATTAGACCTGAACAGTTTGCCTTTCGGGACAACTACTCGACCACTCTCCAGCTCATCAAATTCACGGACAACTTATGAGAAAGCATTTGACCGTGTTTGCATCAGGGATTGGTCCATAAGCTGCACCATATAGGTATTCAAATAAAACTGTGCAAATTCTTTCTTGGATAACCGATCTTTCAAATTTCACGTAGAGAACACTCTATCAAGCCAACGGCCAACATTAGCGGTTATACCCAAGACTCGTACCTGTCACCATTGCTGTATTCCATCTACACCAATAATATTCTCGTAAAACCAAACGACCAGCTTTCCATGTTTGCCAACGACACTGTTCTCTGCGGACATGACAGGAACACTAAACGTGAAATTATTTTCTTGCAACACCAAATTTCTGACACACAAGTCTGGTTCAATCAATGGCGACTACGCTTGAACGCTTAAAAATCAATCGCAATATTATTTAATTGTAAACGTTCCAACCGACCACTAGGCGACATCCTCTAATATTTGAGGCTAAATTAGTCCGATAAAATCAAGTATCTAGGAGTAGTATTCGAAAGGAAAATCTCCTTTAAATTCCACCTTAAACAAACTATCAAAAAGGCTTTGGGAATAAGGGCATCCGTTTATCCTGTTCAAAACAAAACTAGTCAAATTCTTACTATAAACTAAAAGAAATATATTTCAAATGTACTTAATAGTATCGTAAGATCGATACTTATGTATGCAAGCCTAGCATGGACTCCACTCATTCCAAAATTAAATTGGAAAACAATAGAATCGATCCTAAACGTCGCTCTGCGTACTATCATACACTCCCCGCAGTACGTCACTAACGAAAATCTTCGTACGTTACTATGACTGCCAACTATCCTTGAGTTCATTCTGAATAACTCTATGCAAATTTTCCACAAAAACCAAGCTTCGAAATTCAACCACATTCAAAACCTAGGCTGTTTTGTCCCTCCCTTTTACAACTAAAACTTTACGCGGCCAATCAAATGATATAAACATTAAGCCAAACCGAATTCGTATTCTAAAAATCCAAGCTATATCCTAGACCTTATAATAGGTTTATGCCTGACATCAGGATATAGGCCTTCGGTCCTTCCAACATACAACGCTATGCTATAATCGAGTAATCCCTCTTTCTTTTCTTTAATATTATATATATATATATCAATATTGGAGAGAATATGAGAAGGGCACTGTACACTTTCCATGTGGAATCAAACGTACGCATATAGTACAGTTAATATAACTGGATGGAACTCTGCAATTGCAAAACTGTGCCATCCGCAATATTTACCGGCTTACAGTCGAAGCGATCCAGAGGAGCCAGTTAATTGTCGATCCAGTCACTCCGGGGCAAGTTGTAAGAAGCCTAATCAGCCGAAGACTAGCCAAAGGTATTCTCTCTTTCCTCTTTCCCCCTATCCTCCTTCCACAGAGCATCTACTTACTTTTGAGTTTATTTATTTATTTATTTATATATATAAACGCCTTTAAGGCTCAAGTACAGATCAGTAATATAAGATAACAATATAAGATTAGGAACATAATATAATAAATACAAATTACATTATGTAAATAACATAACTAATAGATTAAATTAATATAAAATGAAATAACCTACCTATGGAAAAGATAAATACAACATATAAGAGACTAGCTTATTAAGTTTAAGTTACATGAATAAAATATATCAATATTTCTCAGCTTATTACAATCACGAGCAATGCGATCTATAGGATTATTATATCCATAAGAAGTTCGATGAAATGGAATTGCAAACGTAGGTCGGTGCCGCGAATTATATTGTGGAACATTAAAATTTAATGTATACAATAAATCTGGACAGGATATAACACTTCTTCTACTTATCGTGTCCGGTGCTGGGTAGGTTAAATATTTTGTTTTAGCCAGTGATTGGCAATTGATATTGCTTTTTCGTTGGCTAAAGCCAAGTCGTCAATCATGCATTCTGTCGGGGCTAGGGTGCACTGTAATAAGTGGTCATCTGATTGGTCTTCGCCACATTCGCATAGTATGTCCGGTTCTTTCTGGTATCCCCATTTCATCATGTTCGCTTTTGTTTTTGCTACTCCTGCTCTTATCCTATTTAAGGTTTTCCAGATAATCCATGGCTGGT